>JAUOBX010000916.1:0-14638 GCA_032360705.1 Eupentacta quinquesemita
ACCAGCCAAAACAGGTCTCGAGACCGAGACCGAGACCGAGACCTGTCCCGAGACCTACATCACTGACATGTAGGGTAGGACATTCAGTACCGTATTTCATTATTCATGCTTTTCGTTCTCAACGACATTTTGGGAGTTCACATGGGCAGCACAGCTCATATTGAGGTATTATGAACAGGAGCATATGAGCAGTCACTTTGTATGTATAATGAAATTAGCTTGTGGAGGGAGATCATACATTGTGTGAAGATCTAGAAGTTAACGAAATGAGTCAATTATTCAAGCTAGGCTTTATATAATGAAACAAAGGAGAAACATGCGTGTGAATTTTGATCTGATTCCGATCTGTGTATATGTAGGCTATATATGTCTGTATATGAAATTGATTGTGTGAGGTTATCTACCTTTACACCCACGTGTTTCTAATCATGCAGCATCACAGTGCTATAATTTACCTTCATCCTTCGAAGAGCCTACCAAATTCCCACTTAGTAATATCTCATGAGGGTCATTTATTTCTGTAAAAGTAATAAATGTACGTCACATTGTCACTGTTTACAATACGAAGAGGAATAAGGACCAGAATAGAATAATGTCTATTAAAATATGCTCTGGCGGTTGGAGGCCACCAACGTCACTACAGAGAGGGAAATGGGTGGATAAAAATAAATGTATTCCTGATTAATCATAGGTAATGTACCAATGATGTTCAGGGTATGAATGGCGGAGTTATTGCTCCTTCTCGAGGAGTAAAATACTGCAGGATCAGATAAGAGAGAAAATACACATTCTACTGGTGTGAATTTACATATCAAAATATCATACACTGATGATAGGCCTACACTTTGACGACTGTGGCTGACCTGTATACGTTATCGACAGATTTCACCAGACCGTGAATGGTGAGACACCGAATACTTGGAGCCAACGTGTCATTGTATGCTACGTTCCATTAAGCACATGATTACCATGGTCCAAATAACAGGTGGAGTATCAACACAAATTACTGGGTCTTGACCAGTTGTGTCAAATGCCACGCAACTTTGTTTATTATTGTTCGCCCCACCCGGTGGAGTGGTCGTGGTGTAGTGGGTACTCGCCTATCATGCTGAGGGTTGTAGGTTCGAGTCACGACTTGGAGGATCAATCAGAAGCCCTCATCCTTCCAACCCAATAGTCATGGAAACCTGGTGCAGTCCACTGGGGAAGGGCCAAAGAAGGTGAAGAGAAGAGGAGCCGGTCACCATACATCATATGTCGTTGGCTTAGGTCGGGAGAAAACTGGACAACAATTGTTTTAATGTACTGAGCCTCGGACCAACGAATCCCACGCCCATATGTTCTCGTCATAATCGCCAGGCACATGTTCGGGGTTACATCATGGGCTTGTACAGGGGACAGGGGCCATGGCGCCCCCATTGATAGAGGTGAACGATTTGAGAGTAAGTCAAAATGAGGAGGCCGGGGAGGGGAGAATGGGGAAAAGAAGGGGCGGTGACAGCGGGAAAGGGAGTGGGGGGGGGGGGGGGGGTGCGCAGGACCCACCAGTGTCGCCCACTCCAGTCGCCCCATGCAGTCGCCCCTCCCACCACTGGAGATCTGGGCGATTGTTTTGCATGATTTCCAAGGCTGATAGGACACGCAAATTTTGTCTTCCATTCCGCTGTAACCTAGGCATTTTCGCCAAAACATCCGCGATTTGCGCGTACGGTCAGTCCTCATATATAATCCTTTAGCCGCTAGTTCGTATTTGCACTCAGATCAAACAATTATGCCGTCAGTTTCCCTGTACATTGGTATGGTGAACAATGACTCCCAACCACAAATCATGCCTTTAATAATGTGCATCTTTTCAACACAAGGACGATTGCTACCACAACTTCGACAGTTAGATGCATCAAAGACGGAGAAGATATTTTTCGCACCTCCCAATTACATTTCTGACATCCAAATAAAGCAACACTTGTTCATGTGTCTCCCGCAAACACATTTTCAAGCGCTTAGGCAATTGCTTAGCCAGGCACGACTCAAGAACGAGCATGGGCCCTTTGAGTCGACTATGAATACAACATTTTCGAATGGTGTGTGTGTGAGTTCAAGTCTGCTTTCTCACTCAGAGACAGCAGTCCCTTGGCTACTTGATTATGCCTACCATACACGCTTTGATTATGACACAAGTTTAAACAATGATAAAGTTATACACCGCCAGCATTCAATGACAGTAACCACGGATCATTTGTCGAACCTTTGATTTCACTTTTGACGCTAAGCATGCGGGAAATACAGTACAGTACAGCTGCTGCTGCCTCCAGGAATTACTGCTGCTTCCGACATGTTCTGTCATCTGGGGTCAAAAACCTTGTAAACACGATAACTAGCGACCGAAAAGGTGCAGAGAATTCATACTTGGCTCGTAGGATGGACATACAGTACATGGACCCTTTCGTATATGGGTTATGCCCAGAGTCATTTGGCGTCAACAGAGGTCGAAGTTCAGAAACCCTGTCATGAACACGGTAAAAACTTCAAACCTAGTATTCATGTTGACCACATGGAGTACCGGTACATGATCCATATTGTTTCGGGGTCTAGTTCAATTTTGTCTCAATGCAATCCAGTTCAGCTGCTGCCGCCTCCAAGAATTACTGCCGCTTCCGGTTGTCTTGTTTTATATATAAAGACTGACTAGTGCTTACTATTATATAAGCAATAATTCGTTGTAGCCTTTGAATGCTTTGAAAAAATAACTTGTTTGAAATTTTAGGCCCAACAGTCGTAAACCATCACTCTATTGAGTATTGTGGTCCGACTTTAATGGCCACTCAGAACACTCCTTTGCTAGGATTCGGTTTCAAGGTGGAAACAAGGGTCAGGTGTCATATGCACCGCAACGAACAAGCTGACTATAAAAATTATAGTATGTATATGTGTTACCCTGAATGTCTCACAAATCATGCATAGGAGGATTCTGGCCCAGTATTATGTGATTGCACAATATGAATCACTCCACCCGTAACTATTCCCGGTATCAATACCGCTATCAATATATGGAACAATTGCACAATATTTATGGCAATCTAACAAGAGAAAGTTGTTTGTGCACCCTCGACACTGCTCAAACCAACGCTGCCGTTAGAATAAGCCTGTTCACAGTTGTATTATTTACTCAATTTATTCGATTCCACCCCAAAACTGGAGAAAACAGCAAAGTATGAATACACAATGAGTAAATTATATACAATAAAATCCACATTTAAGAGCATATCCAACATACTATTGTTATATATATATATATATATATATATATATGTATATACATATATATAACATATATAATATATATTAAACAGCTATATTCACAGATGTCCCTGGCTATGCAATACTAACAAGCAGACGACCTTTTGCTGAACTGAGCTGAGCTTAGACCATTTGGATACTGTTGACAGGATCGGAGGACTGTGTTCGTGGTGTTCGTGTGTGTCCAACAGTGGCCAGGAGGTTAGGCGACCAGGTTAGGCGAGCCCGCGGCAAGGCTCCAAACCTAAATTCCGTTTCCTTTGATCCGACTGAATGTGGAATAGATTATATTGGTGCTAGAAGCCTTCTATACATCAGGTGAAGTGACCAAATTGTATACTAAGATAATGTGATTGCACAATATGAATCACTCCACCCGTAACTATTTCCGGTATCAACACCGCTATCAATATCTGTAACAATTGCACAAAATTTACTGCAATATAACAAGAGAACGTTGTCTGTGCACCCTTGAAACTGCTCAAACAGTCGCTGCCGTTAGAATAAGCCTGTTCACAGATGTATTATTCATTTTATTCCACATCAAAACTGGAGAAAACATAAAAGTATGAATACACAATAAGTAAATTATATACAATAAAATCCACTTAAATAAAATTTAAGAGCATATTCATCAAAATATTGTTTATATATATATATATATATATAAGGTGAGCAAGCCTATGTTCATCGGAATGAGGTATATTACCATCCGGATTCTGGAACAGATCGAAAACTCTCGGGGGGGTGGCTGGAAACCAGACTCGAATTATTGGTACACGAGCGAACCATGAGAGACCTGGCCATGAAGTAGATAGCAGGCGATATATTATGAATTATATAAGGTATGGTAATGATCCACGTCAATGGTCACATGGGAGCGCGCGGAGACTGGACCACACAAACAGTGTACACAGCAATATATATGTTGTCTTCGCGCACTTGTATTTTATTTTTCCCGATTTTCAATTATTATGCAAGCACGCACATCAAAGCATACCGGTATTAGTTTCCAGGGGAATGTTTCCAGGCGCGAATGTGGAAGGATAGGCATATCTAAATGCTACACGTACAAACGATTATAAAGTGCTAAATGCACCGCCAGCATTCGATATCAATAATTACGAAGGAATTACACAGTCATTGCTAGAACCCTTGATTTAACTCGTGACTTTGAGCATGAAGGACATGAAATCCAGTACAATTTCTGCCGCCTCTATAACAGTCTAAGGTTGTATTCGACTCCTTTGTTCCGCTGTTCGTTTCCGCTGTTCCTCCTACCGAGGTCTTGTGAGATTCGTGTTTGAGAGTAGTTCACGAACGTACTCCCGCTCGTTCGAGACGTACGTTCGCATCGTTCTCGTTGTTCGAGACCAGTGAGTGCAGGAAGCCAAATACAGTCTAATAATTACTGCCGCATCCGGTTGGTTGTTCCGTCTTGTAGCATATACAAATATAACTAGTGGTTACTGCTGTATACGGTCAATTTATAGACTGCCGCGTGTGTTCGCAGGACGATAGTCATAGCAATAATTTGTTGTGTCCTTCAGAAGCTCTAAAACGGTCTTGTATATTACTTGTTTGGAATGTTGAACCATCACTGGTTGTAAACCATCACTGTATTGTGGATCGGGTTCAATTCTAACGACTACTCAGAAACATGATCATAGATGATGCGACATGATTCAATACAAATAGGTGAAAATACCTATCAACTGTCGTATGACTGCAACACACACACTGTTCATAATAACTATATTATATGTAGGCACAAATGTTACTCGAAATTACTCGCGGATCAGACTTCTACTCGATTCGGGCCAAGTGTTTTGTACCGGCACAATATGAGTCAGCCTTAACCCTAACCATTGTTCGGTAATAATACTATCAACATCCGAATCAGTCACACAAAGTCGACTGAAATCTAACATGAACAAGTTTCACGTGCACACTTGACACTGCTAAAAAAACGCTGTTGTTAGAATTGGAACTGGGAGGTCAATTTGAATACAACATTATTTGTGGTTGGCGTGTCTGAAGTCCTACACCATAAGTCATTCCTAATAATTAGGTTAGACTATTATACTGTGCATCGTGTAATGTTGCAACATATAGAGAATTATAGTATAATCTGTGTATGGAATTACCACGATGTTGCAATAACATGGGCCTGCAGACGATGAAAGCGTTATAATTGAGCGCCGGATAATTTTCATGGTGGAACAGTTCCTCGCCTCCTCGTTGGATATTAGAATAAATATGCGATGACCCAGGCTGCAGTCACCTCAATAACGCCGCGTGGAGTCATAAACATTTTAAACACTCACAACCTCGTCATGCGGGGATGTTATAGACTACACGTTACTTCACGATCACATAATGTTAGAGAATCATGTATCCGTATAGAACACGTGGACACAGGAGACGAGCTCTACAGTTATACATGTGGGGTAGAAAATTCAGTATTTCGTTAGTCCTGCTCATAGTTCTCAAAATCATCTTCGGATTTCACATGGACAGCATATCTAGCCTCTGAGTATTATGAATATGAACTTGTGAAGTGACGTCTCACAATGTATATGCTGAAAATCTAGAAGGTAATTGTTTAGGCTTGTGTTTAAATTACGGAATAAAAGGAAAACGTGTTTCTGAATTGATCTGATTCCAACAGTCGTAAACCATCAGTGTATTGTGTATTGTGGTCCGACTTTAACGGCCACTCAGAATTCTCCTTTGATAGGATACGGTGTCAACGTCCTTTCTAAATAGGTCAAACAACAGGTCAAGTGTCATTTGCACTGCAACGAACAAGCTGACTATGAAAATAATAGTATGTATATGTGTTATTCTGAATGTCTCACAAATTCTGCATAGGAGGATTCTGGCCCAGCATTATGTGATTGCACGATATCATTCTCTCCACCCGTAACTATTTCCGGTATCAATACCGCTATCAACATATGGAACAATTTCACACAATTTACTGCAATCTAACAAGAGAAAGTTGTCTGTGCACCCTTGACACTGCTCAAACCAACGCTGCCGTTAGAATAAGCCTGTTCACAGTTGTATCATCTATTTATTCTATTTACTTCCACCACAAAACTGGAGAAAACAGAAAAGTATGAATACACAATAAGTAAAGTATAAACAATGAAATCCACATTTAAGAGCATACCCATGGAATACGTGAGGTAGCACGCTATTATTAACTCCGAGGCTAACAAATAGGTCCTAAAAACTCTTCAGGTTACAGATGTTGCTTTGTATGATGAAGATTGGGATAACTTCTATATCCCATCTGAAAGAGCATAGTTGAAATTACATTCGCTCTTTTTCCTGTTTTAGGACTAGACCGAAATAGGACGTCTTGAAATTACTGCGATGTTTTTTGGGACCAAATGTAGTCCACATCCACCAAGTTTCGTGTGAATCCAACCAAGTTGCGAAAATCATGCAAATTTGACCTCCGATGACCTTGAAATTACTGCCATGTTTTGGGGGACCAAATGTAGTCCACATCCACCAAGTTTAGTGTAAATCGGACAAACTTGATATTATCGCATGGAACCGGCAAAATAGAGGGCAGCAGTCATGCAGCAATGCTCACCTTCGAACCCTTCCGAGATTCCTGTGGGTCGAACATGTGTACCACATTTGGAATCAATCGGACGAAGCGTTAGTGGGGATATAATAATTGACACCGTTGCTAAAAGGCACTCAAACATCAGCTGTCAAATTAATTGCAGGAACTGAGAATTTAACTCTTGGGTGGGCGTCTTTTCTTGCCTTCAAGAAATCCTTAAAGACGCATCTCATCAGGGGATGTGTTTGGCTAATTAGGCTTCTCGTTGTGCTTGTCATCGTCTTGCCTCGTGTTTTTGTGTATTGCCTGTTATATTTTTGTACCTTTCGCTGTGACTATATTTTTGTAACGCGCCAAAGAATATCTTTCTAGTTATGGCGCTATAGAAATATTGTAAATAAATAAATAAATCAATCAATCAAAATGATATGCTCAGATAAGTCCTACAAATAGGGAAATATTAATTTATCGAGCAAGTATGGCCTGGAATAATGGGATAATCGGATTGTGGATGATGTATGCATCCTAGAACTGGGTGAAATTCTGGGTAATGAAAATCACATGGTTTATCTGAAGCAATGGGTCCTTGTTTCGATACCAGATGCATATTTCTCAAAGATTATTTGTGTGTATTTAGGATGAAAACGCATTATTCATCTGTTGTTATTCGCCCGTCGAGAAATGGGTCATTCCCCGGAATGTTTATGAAAGAGTGACCCAGAGGAGTCATGATGGTGCGAATACCAACAACTCGGCGCTGTATTTATTTATGGGACATCACTGTGTGGGCCTCTCTATCCTGTTATTACCGGATGCTTGTGTAATAAATTTACACATAGATGCTTCTCCCACGCATTTCTTCTACGCAATATGTCACATTACACCTATCAATGTGAGAGGTAACGTAGGAGTAGGATCCGATATTCGAATTGACTTTTGATTGTTGCGCGCGTGACATCCTTCTCTCAAAGGGTAAAACCACTATCAACATTTGCTATATTATAATTCAAACTATAATACATACTTGCTGTTACTGCTCTTCTACGAAGGAAGCTACCGCATACGGAATAATTGATAGTTCATGTTCTCAGTCAAACTGTTATTCAACAAATAGAATAAATGAGAGTGAAATAGTTATTCAAATGACAGCTCAATCGCACTCTTCCTTCTTTATGTAATTTCTTTATATCTAGGGGAATGTAATACTGATGGTCAGTTGGTTACCGTACTCACTTCCTCATTCAGACGAGTTTTCCATAGTATCTTCCTTGGTATAAAACATACCAATGTTGGTGCTCAGGATTGTACGGAGGATATTAACGTGGACTGGTATTAGTGACGTACAAAGATATCCACCGGTTACTAATTAATGTGAGATATATACACAAAGTACAGAAATGGTCAGTTGAAGCTAATACGATTATTTTCTTTCCTGTATCACTTAAATATGATACTGACGGTGATTTCATTTATAGTATTTCGCATGGTATCTGCTGTTGTTCATTCCTAAATATAATTTTTTCTACTTTCTCTCTTGCGCGAAGTACACTACTTTGCTAAGGCTCCTTGGCATTTGATTTGATTGCTACAGGTTCAGGAAGCCACTGGAGGCTCATCGAGGAATCCAGGTCGTGTTGGTCGTGGATAAGCACTGGCGATAACTCGCCTTCTCTTTTCGACTGTTGCTCAGGAGTTATCGAAGTAGGAGTAACCAATCCTAACCTGCTCCCAGGATCGCCAGTCACGTCCCCCATCCGAAGAACGACCAGTGAACCACAGAATCTAACCACTTTCTCAGATCCTGGAGGAGCGGACGCTTTTTGCTTCTGCATTTTGTTTATGTATTTTCGAATTTCAACCACAGTAACAGCGCACATCATTACAGCCGACCGGCGAGACCGGCAACTAACCGACAACAGCCCCATATAATTACCAAGTCTACTGCGCCACAGCAGATCCCAGACACCAAGACCCCGCCAGTCGTCACTGTGATTATACAGCCACTCCTGGAAGAAAACCCCCGATGGTGACCGGGGAATCAAATCCGGAATCACAGCGGCTGGGACGACCGCGCCTGCGGCTTGGTCGTCCGCCGATGTGATGACAACATCATCGGTCTTAAATGAAATAAATGACCTCATACCCTCACATTTATTCCCTAATTAGATTTCATTAAGGTTTCTCCATTCGTGTTAGTCTCTATATATAATATCATTTACGTAACACTATGCCTGGTTCTTCACCGCACCTGGTAATCTAATGAGTCCGCTATAATTTGCTGTATTAACTAATGACAAATGTACTGGAAACCGATCCGGAATAATGTATGTATACCTTTCCAAAAGAACCCGATGATTTTTAGTAAATCATGCGCAAGTGGTCAAGTAGGTGTCCTAATTGCCTAACAAGTACAACTTTCGTGAAGCTAGGGAATCATATCACTAATCAACAGATCAGATCAAACTCGAGCTTATTGTTTACGGTTAATGAACCAAGGTGGTAGTTGCTGCTGGCAATCGCCAACACATGTCGCTCTCAGAAAAGTAAACGAAAATTAACGCAATCTGGGAGAATACTACCGGAATGGCGTTAAACGTTTTAGATCGAGCGGAAAAATAGAATGCATTTTCCAAATATAATATACAGTCAAGACTGACGTGATCACCCACCCCGAAATGAGTCTGCAGGCAATAGCAAGGATCAGTTTAAGCCTAATCCGTACGAATCTATATTAGAGCGGTAATGATATATGACATCGTGGCTATTTGGGCTTTACATCATGACAGTTTACAGCGTGAGTGGTAGGGGGTTTATACTCAACTGTATATAATCTGATAATGTAGGTCTAATAATCATATCAATCTAATTTTTGGAATCAATTAAATTATCGAATCTGAGCCAATCATCCGGTAACCAACAAGAGGTGAAGGCACCTAGACCTATATGCCTAAATGATAAGAATGCGCACTCTCTTATTCGCTAGCACTTACCCTGAAAATTAATGCCGCATACCATGCATGAATTACATTGCCTTGGAACATTGTAAGCACATGCTACCGAAATACAAAGCAGTAATGTGCAGTCAAATCAGCCTCGTTATTTACAGGTGCTAAAGTTTTGCGATAACGTGCATTCTCCATCCCACTAGTGCTCAGATGATATCATCGCTATTTTCATGGACCTCGTCCATTAAAACTGGAAGAAGAACCACTTCTGGGAGGATTCCAGGAGCTCAGTGCTCGAACTAAACCAAACTTATGGGTAGGGTAGCTGATCAAGATTCCGATGTTGCCTTCATAATTTATCATTCATCGTTTATACATTCCCCATATTTAACAGCCATCTTGGACTTTGGCTGCCGTATTGGCAGTGAGTCGAGTCACGAGAGCAGCTGGAAATATATTCCAGTGACTATGAAAACCACTGGAATAGCACGTCATTGGGGTTTTCTGATTTTTACAGTAATATATTTATACATTTCTTCATTTTGGCGTCCGTTTTGGATTCTGGCCACCATGATCTTGGAAATTCAGGACTGATCAAGTATTCAAGTATGGATTTATCTTATTTTGTTGGGAGTGGACGCAATAAAAAACGAATAACATAACTGCATGTGGTGTTCAGCATAGCGTGGGCTCCATATTGTGTTTTTTTTCTTGTACTGATCACCAAGCAGATTCAGCACAAATATCAACTGTACATGCCCGTATGTAATCTCAACTTGCTTCATACTAACAATGAAATATCAAACTCTTTCACGTTGACAATTGAATTAATCGCGACACGCACATTTTTGTAATGAGTATGCTTACAACATCATAGGACTCATCGACGGTGGCTTATCTAAAAATGAGTGGACGTCCATAGAAATATATAATCACAATAACCTGATAACGAAGTGATTCGATGTTTTCCTCTTTTTTTTAACGATCCCATCATTTTACAAACTTATTTCATCGAATATAAAATTCGAATTTGGAACTCGAATCCGAAATTTGCCGTTCGGAATTTCACGCAAATTTAAACGATCGCATCCATATTGGCACACCACGGCGTCTCTACTGCGTGACTCACGAATCATTTCCGGATGACGTTTTTAATTGTCTTTTAACAAACACCCACAAAAAGTCATTACATTCGAAAAGTGACCGACTTAATCATTAATGCAGGAAAATATATTTATTATATAGGCCTGTATATGAAACAGAACCGGCAGTACAGATCACCATGATGACATATTATATATATATATATGACCTGGTATATATCAAAATACGTGTGCATGATACAACCATCATGCTATACAAAGCGATGAAACGCAACCTTGAACGGAAATGTCGACAGGAGGAAAACTGAATGAATAATGGATTAATATATCAAACGATATTACCCTCTTCGGCAGCACATTTCCGCTGTCTGAGAACATAATAAATTACATTCGAACATGTTGGAAGCTATAAACATCGAAGTCGGTAATTTAGTGACATTAGGGACACTCCAAGGCACATATGTTTGTGTTGAACTGCCTTAATCATGGGTATGGGTATGGGTTTCGTCAGATTTTTTCATTCCACGAATTCCAATTATAGTGATGAACATTTAAACAACTACATTTACATATGTCCCTGGCTATGCAGTAATACTAACAAGCAGACGACCTTTTGCTGAGCTGAGCTTGGACCATTTGGATACTGTTGACAGGATCGGAGGACTGTGTTCATGGTGTTTGTGTGTGTCCAACGGGGGTCAGAAGGTTAGGCGATCAGGTTAGGCGAGCCCGCGGCAAGGCTCTGTTCACAGCGTATGCTCCAAACCTAAATTCCGTTTCCTTTGAACCGACTGAATGTGGAATGAATCATAATGGTGCTAGAAGCCTTCTATACATCAGGTGAAGTGACCAAATGGTATACTCAAATGAGCCCTAGAAATAGGGGAGGGGGAAATAATTCATTTATCAAGCAAGTATGACACTTGGGTCGCACAGATGCGCGGGTACCTAGGGGAGTTAGAGGGATAGGTGTCTTCAAAGTATGTACTCCTATGGGTGAGTGAGTATGGCCATGGATTCAAAAGGAAATGTCAATCTGCCAATGGGATGACCGAATCAAGGTGATGTATATCATAAATGTATCTGGGTAATGGAAATCATATGGTTTATCTGGAGCAATGGGTCGGTGTTGAATCAATACCGGATGCATATTTTCCCAAGGAGTATGCATGTATCCGGGATGAAAACGCTAAACGCACATGGCTGTTTCCAAGCGAAAATATCCTTCATTCGTTTTTTATAGGCCCAACGAAAAATGGGTCGTTTCCTGGAATGTTAAAAAGAGTGACCCGGAGGAGCCATAATGGTGCGAATCGCCACAACTTGGCGCAGTATTTAGTTATGGTACATCACTGTGTGAGCGTCTCTCTCTTGTAATTACCGGGTGCTTGCGTGTGGAATTTAAACATGGATGCTTTTCCCACGTATTCCTTTCACGCAATATGTCACAACACACCTATCACTGTGAGAGGTCACGTAGGAGTATGATCAGATATTCAAATTGATTGGTGATTGTTCCGCGCGTGACATCATTTTTTCTGAAGGGTAAAACCACTACCAACATTTGCTATTTATAATTTGAAATATAATGCATACTATTGCTGGTGATAAGGGTAGTTCAAAGGATGTAACGGCGTACCGTTACTACTGTTGTACAAATGATGCTACAGTATATGGAACAATTGATAGTTTATGTTCTTATTCAAACTGGTCTTCAACAGTTAGTAATGAAAGTGGAACATTTATTTGAATTACAGAATTGTTTAGTTGAAGCTCATTTGTATTTGTATTATTCTTCATCATTATTTCTTCATGTCAACAGGCAGCAGCAGTAGCGCGATGACTTGCCTGGCAAGAACTAAGGGTTCGGATTATAGGGTGCGTGGGTTTCCACTGCAGGAATGATTGTATCGGCCTGATGCCTGTCAGGTAGCCCACAAGTAATTGGCTGAGGGCGAACTCTAATATTCAACCGCGACGATTGAGTCTAGCTATTGGTGCATGAGGACGGTGAAGTATTCGTTTGACATGGGAATTTACGAAGTTCAACTAGTATGGTCATGCAACCAAGGGCTTCTTGCCTTCCAGGACTCATACCACAATTAGATTTGGTATGCAGAAGGAAGTTACCCTCAATAATTAGGCCTAAACTGAATTCTTTGGAACCATCCGCTGCGTTATGGGAAGGGCATAATATTAATCTTTACTGATTCTGAAAGCGCATTGTTGAAGGTGCAAATGATGAGCATTTAGGCCAAATTTGATCACTTTTTCCTGTTCTTAACATCTGAGGAATGAAACAGGCCATTGTCGAGTGTGCGGAGTAATATCGGGTCATGTCATGTCGGGAGCACGTTGCTAAAAATACACCACCTAGTAGCTCAAAATCAAAACGATCATCGTACATTGAATTGCCCATCGTTGGAAATGGTATACTCTCGGCTTCGCTTTGGTGTACATCAAATCCCCGGCCAAAACATCTGGTGGCGCCTGGATGGCCCAAAACAGACCCAATTTAGTGTTTAGGTCAATAGGTAAATTAATTGTGGTAGTCCACTCAGCTATGATAATTACCTTGTGAAAGCAGGCAGTACTAATGACATCGTCTGGACACAATCGGGCCGCTCGCAGCATGGCTCTGCTCACAGCGTTTGCTCCAAGCTGACCTGAATTATTTTTCCTTCGAACCGACTGCATGTAGAAACTAGACAACCGCCGGCGGGTAAACCGCCAACATTTAATTTCCCCAAATTTGAGCAATCAGTGTGAGACGGATTATGCAAATTGCCATTTATACCTTGAAATGGCCTTCATGTTTTCAAGTGAAGGCCATATCCACCAAGTTTCGCTCAAATCCAACAAACCGCCTAAATTACGCAAACTGGACCTCCGTTGACCTTGAAATGACCTTCATGTTGTTAAGGACCAACTATGGGCTAGTCCACATCCAACAAGTTTCTTCCAAATCCGAGACATTTAGGAAAACCGCAAAAATTAGGCAAATTTGACACCTGATGACCTCAAAATCACCGCCATGTCTTTCGGGACCAAATATAGTCCACATCCACCCAGTTCCGTGTGAATCCAACCAAGTTGCACAAATTACGCAAATTTGACCTCTGACGACCTTGAAATTACTGCCATGTTCTTTTAGACCAAATGTAGTCCACATCCACCAAGTTTCGTGTGAATCCAACCCAGTTGCGAAAATTACGCAAATTTGACCTCTGATGACCTTGACATTACTGCCATGTTTTGGGGGACAAATGTAGTCCACATCCACCATGTTTAGTGTAAATCGGACAAACTTGATATTTTCGCATGGAACCGGCAAAATAGAGGGCAGCAGTCATGCAGCAATGCCCTCCTTCGAACAATTCCGAGAATCCTGTGGGTCGAACATGTGTACCAAATTTGGAATCAATCGGACGAAGCGTTAGAGAGTTATTGCGCTAACGCAAAAATATTCCAGCCGCGGCGGACGAGGACGCGGCGGATACGGCGAAGGCGAACCCATAATATCCCCGAAGTGGGGATATAATAAAGGACACCTGTGCTAAACGGCACTCAAACATCAGCTGTCAAATAATTGCAGGAACTGAGAATTTAACTCTTGGGTGGGCGTCTTTTCTTGCCTTCAAGAAATCCTTGAAGACGCATCTCTTCAGGGAAGTGTTTTGCTAATTAGGCTTCCCGTTGTGCTTGTC
>JAUOBX010001138.1:0-21182 GCA_032360705.1 Eupentacta quinquesemita
GATTCTGGGGCCCCCGCGGAAGCAGCTTGTAACCCCCTGTGCCCCCCCTCCCTCCCAGTCCGAAAATCCTGGTGACGTCACTGCAACCAACCACGGTCATGAATGCATTGGTAGCCTATACGATACATTTAAAATGCTAAATTTCTATTTATAGGCCCATTTGCCTAATAATAATTGATTGCCTCCAAAATTGAGCTATTGGGGTTCTTGGATCTCGGATGTATAACCCTCAAAATTACTCCGAAAGATGGGATTTGACTGGAGGTATTCTTAAATTGTGATATAGGTAGCGTTTAGCTTACTTCACTCATATTTATGGAATCAAGGGCTTCTGATTCTTGTTTGGACTATTATTCAACTTCACTTAACATTCAGACCAGATTCCTCTCGTTAAGACATATCGAAAAGTTAATTGGACCTAACTACGCTATGCCACTCATTTCTTAAACTATCTCCTGTTATCAACCTTCATAGGAGGTCAATAAGCACAGTCAATCTCGGAAATTCCAACAAACATGTATATAAATCGATGTTTGGTGTTACTCACAGCAAGTGATTAATATTAGTTGACCCCTGTCCCCCCAATAAGCAACTGTTCGCCACTCTTTTGTTCTAATACATATCCACCAATAATAAATGTCTCCATAGTAATAATAGAATAGAATAGAATAGAAAGAATATTTATAAAGCGCCAGTAATGAAAAAAAAAACTCGACTGCGCTGTACAACCTACTGATAATTATTGAATGCTAACTTAAAATAGTATGTCTTCACTCTGGACTTGGTTTGTACGAGGTCAGTGATGCTACGGGTGTTAGCTGGGAGAGAGATCCAGGTATGTGGACCACAGTGTCGTATAAGCTTCTCTTTCCCATCTCAGTTCTACATCTACAGATCTGGAGTGCATTCACATGACACGACCGCCTTGTCCTGACAGAGGTACGACGGGATATGAGATCCCATAGATGATAAGTTGGGGGCATCGCCATACATTTATGAACTAAGACTGATATTTTGTAGATAATCCATATTCCTGGCAGGTGGTGGAAATACGCATCACAGACCCACATTGACCAATGTGGGTCAACCGATCAGCTTCGTACACATGTATTACCCAGAATGTGCTGAGTGTCAACCACGTAATTGGAAGAGGACTTTTCAAGGGCTTACATTATTTATATTGAGATAATAATATACCCTTTATTGTATGAGCAAGTGGGTGACTTGTGAGCAGCAAGTATTCAATTTTGAGCGGCCTAATGGTACAGATCAGCCCTTGCAGGCGAAACAGGTCACACAGGCTTCACGAACATCTTGCAAAGACCTTCACTAGAGCTGAATTCAGGGTTAGTGGATAACTAGACCGTCGGGTCAATATAAAACATTTTACTGAGAATTGCAATGTAGAGCCAATGTACCATATGTCAGATGAAATAGTAACTAACGGGAGATTCAATGGGCCTAGTCAAATGAATAGAAGGAATTCCTCCCTCCACTAGGGCAAGTCAGGAGAACCTCTGGGCCTAGTCAGGAATGAACTTGACAGAATTAAGTGTATCTTGATACACAGCAGTGAGTCAGTTGGGTGATTTGTGAGTTGTGCAACCCAAATACTAAATTTGGACTTCATAGATACTTGCGCTCTTCAGATATGGTGCTGACAAGCTTTTAAAACTTCGTCCTCTCATGACCTTGAATGACGTTGAGCCAACACCCAAAACAATACCATATGGGCAATCCTTTGGCCTTCGGCGAATACAGACTCGGCTCGTCGACAACGAAGACGAAAACGCCTAAAGATTGGCAGGACGAAAATGACAGAGTAGAACGTCCTGAAGTCCTGAAGCCTCGACATGGATGCGTATGCCGCCAAAAAAAGAGGACACCAAGAGCGCTCCTGGGAATTATTCTCCGATTCTGCTGACCTCCGGATTACTTAGCATTCGCTCGGAGCGTGCACTGAGAGGGTCGACTACTTCTGTCAGTCACCAGCTGGTCGCAGATACAAAATAAAATGAATTTAACACCTTCTTTCTCCTCCGATTTCACCGCTTTCCTCTGCGCTGACATGGACTTGATTCGACGAAAGTTGGGAACAGCATGAGAACAAGACCACAACGATGTGGTGGATTCCTTGCCTCATTTTGACTAAGTTTGTTGTTTCATCATAACATATGTAATATGTGCTACAGCGTTATTGTCTACTGGCTGTTGACAGTGAAGATCATATGTCATTTCGGGCTAGATAATGCATAAATTAATTTCAGACTTGGGATATTGATCGACTGGGACATGTAAATAGTAGGCTTGTGACTGTGGCTTGTTCGCACTGCTCTGCCATGCCTTGCCCTGCACGTTTCGTTCACTAGTTATCGTATTTACAAGGTTTTTAGACTTTGACCTCTGTTGACCCCAGGTAACCTTGGACAGAACTCCAAAACAATAGGGACCGTGTACTCTATATGTCCAACCTTCGAACCGAGTATGAGGTCTCTACACCTTTCCGTTCACTTGTTATCCCTTCCACAGGGTTTCAGGACTTTGACCTCTGTTGACCCCAGATGACTTTGGACCAAACCCCAAAACAATAAGGACCATGAGCTATATATGTTCAACCTCCATACCATGTATGAAGTCTCTGTACCTTTCCATTCACTAGTTATTGTGTCCAGAAGGTTATTCAACTCTGACCTCTGTTGACCCCAGGTGACCTTGGACTGAACCCCAAAACAATAGAGAATATGTACTATGTACTCTATATGTCCAACCTACACACCAAGTATGGAGTTTCTGCACTTTTCCGTTCACTATTGATCGTGTACACAAGGTTTTTAGACTTTGACCTCTGTTGACCACAGGTGACCTTGACCTAGCACCAAAAACAATAGGACTCTTTCCCACCACAACTGCAACCAGCCTACCTAATATGAACGTATTTGATGATTTCGTTCTCCAGATATCGTGTTCGCAAGTTTTTCGGCTGTCCACCTCTCCTGGCCTTAAATGACCTTGGACTCGCGCCAAAAACGATGGGGTTCTTGCTCTCTAATTGCAACCAACATGCCAAATGTTTGGTGCTTCCGTTCTCCGGTTATCGTGTTCACAACAAGGTGACACATACACACATACACACACATACACAGACACACACACATACGAACATGCGTGATTATGCGTGATTGCATAGATTCCTCTTGCCTTCAGCGAGGAATGAACAAGAACACAACGATGTATTGTGATTCCTTGCCGTACTCTCAGAAAACAATTTACAGGACTCCTAACACATTGACACAAGATAAATATTAATATGAAGATAAACACAAATCCCAACAGTTCTACTCCTGATACTATCTTGGCAGGCATGCAGGCAGTTAGGTACCGCAAACAACATACTCTGGTATGATGTCATTGGAGATCGGTCTGGCGGACAGTAGAGGATAACTATTGCAGGGGCGTATCCAGGAGTTTGTTGTTAGGGGGAGTGCGAGCGTCTGCTCTTTTTTTCGATAATAAGGGAGCAGGTGTATGAGGGGAGGGGGTGACTCAACCACCTTCCGGAATTTGTTGGTTGTCTTGTAATGGCTTAGTTGCGAAATAATGTTACATTTTGCCTTATATCATACTGAATCCATGTGATGAAACTGTCCTGATAATCATTTTCTAATGAACAGTCACTTATCTGATGGAAATATAGTATAATGAACATTTTTCAAGTCTGCCTGTCTATGCTGTAGTCTTAGAGCATATAGTACTCTCCATTTTTCCTTTTGATTAGGGGCACAGGTCTACCATCTGAGAGGAATGCCACAGCGTACACGACAATTTCTGAGTTCAAAACCCCTAGTTGGCTGGAAATTATCCTTCCCGAATCTTTTCAGCTATATGTATTTGGTTCTGATACATGGCTCTCATAACTGCGGGTTTCATCATATCATCATCATAAACAGTTTAACGTCAGATATCCATGCTAGCATGGGTTAGACGTGGGAACTCTGACGACACACTCTTCTCCACTCTACTCTATCCTGAGCAATGACACGATCTACACCTCCAACTGCAAGGTCACTACGCACTATTAACTGAGATTAATAGACAGATGAAGTGTGTGCGAATGTCGCATCCTACTCGTTCACTGAAGTAAAAATTACATATATGCTCGTGTTCTCTGTTTCAGGTTCACTGGCTGTCTATCATCAATTCCATGGTTCTGGTCTTCTTGCTGATTGGGTTCGTCGTTATCATCCTGGTGAGTCACATCGCTGAACATTCATCCTGTCCGTCTGTCTGTCCGTTAATCAGCTGTGTCTGTTTGTTTGTCTGTCTGTCTGTTATCTCCATGCTCATCAGTTAGATCAGCTGGGCTGGTACCGCTCCAGGCTGTAGATTGAACGTTTGTTAGTTTGAATCCTGTAAAATGCTTTTGAACATTGGAATATTTCTGTCTAGCTTGAACCAAGTTTACAAAAATAATTTTGAATCACTTTTGTCATGTGTGCGTGTTTGTACTCGTTTCAAATTGTAGTCGAGAATCTGGAGAATAATAATAAGTTCCCTAGATTATTTGAGATATTCATGATCCGCTATTCCGCCACCATCAATTGCAGGGGTACCTGTATATGTTCCCGATAATCATCTTCCATACATGTGTCGTGTGTGTGATGTCATACATACTGATTGGGGACACACACGTACAAAGCTCATACAAAACAGGGACCTTTTATTACTATTCAAATGGTGACTACCCCAAAGTGTCCCCGGTTGGGACCCGGTATATGCAATTGTGTGTGTGTGTGACTCGGTGTTGTAGTCAAGACCCGTCTCAGTCACGGATTTTTCACAGATTGCCGGTCTCGAGTTCGAGACCGCCATACCTACAATGTAGAGGCCCAAATTCTAGGCCGGTCTCTGTCTCGGATCATCCGGTCTCGACTACATCCCTGGCGTGTGTGTGTAGACATATCTAGGTGTACCAGACAGTCACTTCCAACAAAGGGAGCTGACGTTCCAACATTAATTTGATGCTAATCCTTCTCCAGATGCGAGTCCTGAAAAACGACTTCGCTCGGTACAATCTCTATGAAGAGGACGCAGAGGATCTGGATCAAGAGGAGAATGGTTGGAAGATAATAAACATGGACGTGTTCAGATTCCCCCAGCACAAGAGCCTACTCTCAGCCATATTAGGTGAGGATCAGCACAGGGCTGCAAATACTTTTTAACTTTCAGGGGCTACTTTCCTCAAAATTCAGAGATTCTCAAGTGCTATTCTGCTCCAACATACACATTTTTCATATGATTTTCAGGGGCTACTTCAGTGATTTTCAGGGGCTTCTTCGGTCATTTCAGGGGTGAAATCGCCCCCAGCCCCCCTGTATTTGAACCCCTGATGTAGGCAGTTCAACAACCTCCCTCTCACACTTCGCAATTTTTTAACATTTTAACATGCACACGGATATACCGATCATGCTGCATGCAATTGACTTACAGTAATAACGGCGTTGTGCAAAAAATATCTCAACTCTCGTTCCGTGATTTCTTTTCGTTGAGCACTGATTTGATGACAGTTCCACTCATCGCATTACTGTAGCTGAGTATAATTTGCCACTTGCGCGCTAGCTGTACACTGATATGCTAGTACTGACATATAACATGGAGCTGTATTATTTGACATGTAGTAGTGCTGCGCTGAGGTTTCGCACACGTTCAACAAGTGTCGATCGCAGTTCAGCATTTCCTGGTAGAAGGAAAATACTTTGCGGTGATCACAACTTTCTTCCAAAATTTGCCCACTCCCATTTTTCACCCACGGGAAAATTTTGAACGTTGAAAGGCGCAACCGCTTGTTTATCCTGTACATGTTGAACAGCGGAAAACCTAGGGGAGATAGTGTCAGAAATGAGTTAGGAGACCTAACTCAACTGAAATCAGTGGTGAATATACTGAACATTATTAGTTGGCACAGAATGCAGGAGTGTTATTCCAAGGCATTTAGCACTCTTTGAGATCGAACTTTTCTTAAGATATAAGATATAAGAATCTTTATTGACCATAAAAGGAACTGGAGTTCACTCCATCTCGATGAAACATACATAAAACAAGTTTACATATACAGAACAAATGGGGTATGAAACATTTCTACAGACGGTAAGACAGATGATAATGCTAAAATACTGTGAACCCCGCACTGATTGAAAACCTATTTCCTACAATACTCATCGGCAAGAATAAGCACGGCTCGTTGCGAGAAAGAACGCCTATACCTCTCTGTACGGCACCTGATTACGATAGGCCTGTCCATTCCACTATTATATATTCCACTTTGTGACTTAGGGGGTGTTCGTTAAATAAAATCGATTGCCCTTTTCTCTGCGTTGTCCAGGCAAGTTAAGGTTCGCATTTGTTGTATAACTCCCGGATATCGGCCCCAATAGAGGAGGTCCAACTCACTATATGTTTAAAGTCTTAGTGGAGGCATTGTTAGAGATGGAGGTTTCTCTCAGATCACTCTTACTTTTACAACTAGTTCAGTGGTGCTGCGTCTGTTTCTTCACGATGAGCGGCCTTTTGTATATTTTGAATGCAATTTGACTGGGCTCCTCGAGTTTACAACGTTGAAGAGGAAATGTCCTAAGAGGACTACTAAAATGAATAAATGTCTGCGGCATGTCGGTGTAACTCCAAAAGGGCTGCGGATTGCTTGGGATGATTCGATTTAGGTTGGGGCAGATAACAGTGTCATGGTTGAGACAGCTTTGCCGTTATCCCCGGGAGTTCAGGAGAGTGTAATGGGTTGGGCTTGATCGCTTGCTTTAGGTGGTTGGCTTCCAAGGGAGGCTACGGCTAAGGGTATCCCAATCAAGTGTTCCTAACGGAGTGAGTGAATGAACGACGGAATTCGATATTTCTACTCCCACATGGTATGAATAGCTGAAAAGTCAAAAGAATCCAGAAAGATTACCAGACTTTGATCTTTGATTTGACCGCGGAACAATAGGGATCATGTACTCATTATGGGGAGCCCACATACTGAGTATCAACTTGATCCTCCAGGTTGGGTCGATTATCGTGTTAACAAGCTAAAATTTGCTAAAATATTGATTTTTCAAATATTGACCCCCGGTCCATGCCAAAAATAAAAGAATTACTGTACTCCCTCCCCATAACAAAGTTACATACCACAATTCAGCCTGATCGGACTGAGCATTTTGGACTCATGCTGTTAACCAAATCTGCTGAGATCATCAGACTTTGACCTATGTTGACCTCACATGACCTCTGACCACACCCCAAAACGATGGGGACCATGTTTTCTCATGGGGAACACACATACCAAGTATGAGCTTGATCCGTCCAGGTGCAGTCGAGTTATCGTGTTAACAAGCTGAAATCGGCTAAAATATATATATTTCCAATTTTCAATTGTTCGCCCAAAAACAACCCTGGTCCACACCAAAACATGTACTCCTCATGGAGAACACACATACCAAGTATGAACTCGATCCATCTACATGGGGTTGAGTTATCGTGTTAACAAGCGAGGCGTCACATACGAACACGCACACACATATACTCTCATGGCTGCATATATTCATTCAAGAAATCAAAACGTGTTTCTAAAGTTCTTTAGAGAGTGTTACGGAGGTTTTGGTTTAAGAGTGTAATCTCCATCTCTCGAAACTCTATGGGGACAGTAACATAGTATTTAGAATTATCAGAATCTGTGTGTTTGACAGTAGCTTCATTTGGATACTGTTCTATTTCCTTAGAAAGACGAAGAGAGTTGAATACCGATCCGAGTTGTTTCCTTCCTGAAGGTTAATGATGGGAGCTGGTCTCTTGTTCTTTGCCTTGGTGGCACTTTCATTCAAGCCAGGTAAGAGAATGATCATCCATGATCACCTAAGAGGGATGTTTAGTTTGGAACATATGTCGAATTATTTACGCATGCCATGTCCTTCATCCATATGAGTCGAATGAGGGATAAGCAATTTGAATGTTATTACCTGAGCAAACTTACCCATTCATTTATTTCATGACGAACTAGAGCGATGTCAGAACTTTCTCCATCAAGTGGGGTCAGTTTAATTTGTGTACAATCCAATTTGACCAAAATAATGTTTTTTGAACAAATATTCCAAGCATACACAAGAACAAAGTGTTCACATTTCAACTTGATCGGATCAAGTAGTATGGACATATCGTGATAAGTACCAGGTGTGACAAACTTTGACCTATGTTGACCTCAGATGACTCTTAGCTGATCTCGAAGCAGCCGGGCTCGTGTAATATTTACGGAGTTCCTATGTACCAAGTGTGATTGACCCACCATGTTGACCAGCCACAATTGGCCAAAAATCGTTTTGGCAGTTTTGTAATTGTTCCCAAATGTACATGTAGGCCTACTCTCAAGAGAAAGCCACACAACAATCGCTTATCATCACTTTCCTTTGGGAGAGTGATGATAAGCGACTGTGTTCATGATGGTTTATCAATCCAGTTCAATCACAGGTGAGCCGCTATGAGCTATGTGATTGAACTGGATTGATAAAACAGTTCACAATTGGTAATGCGCATGCTCACAGCTGTTGGGTATTCAAGAACTACAAAATTCCACTGAGGGATTGATGCAATATTTTTTGTAATAAACTGCCATAAATGAATTTACCATATGAATTTACTGAATTTCGTGCAGTTTTCCTCGGGTATAGGAAAAATATGTGTGATGGTTGACTTTGAACATTTTGTTGTCTTGCAAACTCAAAGGTATATACTGCAGGCTCAAGTAAACATGGGCCTATATTGTAGCTTAGACAAACATAAATACATCAGTCTAAACCAGACGTTCATACGACGTTCCATTACGGAGTTAGAATACTTCATGCATCACTGTACCTGGACTACCCAGCACATTTAAATTAAAGTGTAAACATTATTTTTTCGACAAAGAAAAACATATTCTCTCTCAAATAAACTTGCTGTGGTGAGTTAATATGTTAGGCAGTTTATTTCTTGAAGAAAAAAACGCAGTAGAAAACTAGGAATGTTGAGTTCTCAAGCGCAATAGAAACAATAAAATACATGAGAAATGTGTATGTTGTCCAGTTGTGACGTCACAAATTATTGCGCAATAAGTTTTCCGTCAATTTCTGGGTAATAGTGGTGACACTTCAAACGTCAATAACTCGACATAGAAATATCGGATAGAGACAGGGATTGGACCATTACATTTAGTTTTCTGTTCTCTAACAGCTCACCCTTCAGTATCCATTCAATGATGATATCTTCACTTCATTACGTGTATACTGCGTACAATCTTCGCACAGTATGTGTTCGCCCGTGTTTACGTGTGGCATTCGACAACATATCACATTGTTTGCATTGTATTTTAGAAGGTCTACTAGCTCATGGAATGCTAAACCCATACTCTTTGTTGTATTCTCACGACAGCGGACTTTGCAGAAAGTTTGGGTAGAGTAAACTCAAGATACCTCTACTGCCCGGCAATTGTGGGTGGCTTTCCTGACAGTTGCTCAGCCATTACCGACGGAGTCAACGTTTTTCCATTCGCCTCAGGGACAAGCATGAAGATCCGCATACGCCGTTGTGACGTTGTGAGTCCGCTGAGAGCGTACAACCTATTTTGCGACGTCGACACATGTCAAATACACGTGTCACCGATCGAGATTGACGGCGCAAGAAATATAAAAACGGTCACGACAGAAACGACATTGCTAGATCCAGAGCGAGGTAATTCATTCAATTTATTCATTATCATTCCATCATGTCGTGTATTTATTCAAATGGTTCGCGTCGTGATGATAACACTAAGTTCCCTAACCCGTTCTGCATCCGGCATGAACTTATTGAATTATTGTGCGTTATTGCTGGGGTGGGAATGTGACGGCCAAAAAAGTATACATTTAGTTATCAGACATGCAAGTCGTATTTTGGGTGAGGATCTGCCCAGAAATTATGGTAACCCATGCACAAATATGCCATCGACTCAAAGTTAGAAACTATTCTGATCACATGAGACATGATAGTTGTATAATCCTACGCCGTGGTTAACCATTAGGTTTCCAGCTGCAGTCACAAATCTCCGCATATTGTCCTTCATTCCCCGTTGTATCAACATTGTCAATGTTTGTTCTTTTTGCTAGTTATCTATCCATCTTCCAACTTCCGCCTGGAACTTCCTGTCCTGATAATTTACGTTCACCGAATTGTATCCCCCTCACTCATTGTTTTGCTCATTCCTGACATTTCACGTCCCTCAGCTGCTCTCATCTTTCAAAGTCTCATGTTTACAATTGTTATGTCTTGTTTAACTTTAAAGTCTATATGTTATGTTTATTCATATGCGACGAAATTATTTGATTTTTGCGATGAAGGGAATTTAACTTACTCACTTACTGTCGCCATACTCTTTTTCAGGTTTCAACTCGGTTACTGCTTTTGACATCTGGTGCGACAACCTCTTCTTCGTGAATGACCGTGACATTTACGTGCAAAACCTCGATGTATCTTCTAACAAAATTACACGGCATCTGTTTACAGCACCCAATGTGATAGAACACATGGAGGTATCAGGGGGTACATCTGGGTGAGAATGTTGACATAAAGATGATTCATACTCGATAAATAGGGCCTATATATATAGTAATATGTGTGTTTTCGCCTATATATAGATCAGTAGATATATATCGGAGAGGACGGTCTCATTTGTGTGTCGCTCATGTCGGAAAGATTTCGTGTGGTTGTGTAGCGTGTCTTGAAGGTTCCGCTGGCTAGGCCAATGTGACGTCAATGTGACGTCACTTCCTCCTTCCGATGAGATTGTTGCCATGTAGACTGTGTCATTGGCGAGGCCATTACCTCTGAGGTGGCAGCATTCGGGTTTTCTGCAGTTGCACTTTTCATCGGTGCCTGGTGAGGTCGGTTCTGAGCTGTGATCACCTCCGAATTGTGGGACTCCATCTATTATCCGCTGCATTTCCTGCAGCTGTAACTGACCTTCAGGGTTGATCGGTTGAAGATCTTGTTGAGCTTGTTGTTGTTTGTTTGATGTTTGTTTTCACTGTGCGGCTGGATGAGGGGGGGGGGGGTATATGGTATTTCATGTCCGACTCGAGGGCGCCTCTTTATGATGGGGCGGCTCCTCCCGGCAGGTCTGAGATGCGCTTCTCGATTGCGCAGGAAAGATTCTTCAACGCACCAACCCTACAACAATGAAGAAGATCAACTGATGCATATATTACTCAAAGTAATAACATTCCTATTCGGTGTCGGTTGCTTATCCGCAGTGCAGAGCAATTACATAACCCTTCGTCTGTACCATGCACCATCTACCTGTACAATTTCAGGAAGATTAAGAGACAATAATTTACAGTGTGCATGGATGAAACTGTAACTCCCAATTTCTGACAATAAAAAAAAGCAACGTAGAAGCAGCACATAAGTCGCTGAACACCTTCACGAAGGAAGCTGACATTGATGTACGTGGACATACCCCCACAATAGGGTTACTCTAAATTGACAGAAGTAGCCTCATCAGCCTCGTCCACCTTGGGGGAGTGGAATGTGGACAGGGCTCATTCGCAAATCAGATCTCAATTTGCAAGTGTAACGTCCCTAACTCGTCTCGTTCGATACTCGTCCAGAATAGGTCTGCCAGATATTCATCCCGTTTCCACCTGCGTCTGCAGTAGATTTGTATCCCATCGTCGAATTTGCCCAGCGTCATTCCGAGAGGCGCCTTCAACACCAGTAAGTTGTTTGGCGTGAAAACGTCAATGTCATCTGAATAGCCCTTTGTTACAGGTCCACTGTTGATGATAGCATCCACCTCACAGAACAGTGTGTGTAGCTGTTCATCACTTCGTGCAGTTTCCAAGTACTGTTCAGCAAGAATTCCGTTGAAGACTTTACGGACAGTCTGAATCTGCCTATCCGAGACGCTGCCAGTTGGTTGAAACTCTACTTTACGTCTCGATTGTTAGACAATTGAACTCAACGACCTCTTGCATGGCACTCCTCAACTCTCTGTTCTGTTGGCTCCATACCATTTTCAAAATACAGTCCCTCCACTCTTTCCCCCTGTTCCTCAACTGGCCATGGATGCTCGCAGCGTACTGATGTATTAACTAACTCGTGTCGAGGACATGGGCCACTTCTAGGTGCATTGTTCGGCTGAGTCATATCCCTTCTTGAGAGATCGCCCTTGTTTATTTTTGGTAGGGCCAAAATAGTCGATCCCGGCTCTTGTGAATAGCGACCACACAGGATTGACATATGCTGGTATGTCCCCCATCATTTGCTTCATGGCTCTGCTTAGATACTTCGGACACACAGTGCATTGTTCCAGCAGGTTTTGTATGGCTGGAGTTTTTGAATGATCTAATACACTTTTTCGGAGTCCTGCGAGGACATGGTTCCTCCCTTGGTGCCCGGCCCTCTGGTGTATGTGTCGTAAAATCAGCTTGGATACATGGTGTGGTTTGTGCAATATCACTTGATGTTCTGCGTTCAATGGAATCCTGCATGCCATAACCTTCCTTCAACACCCATGATAACATCATCAAGCTCAGCGTCCAGATAGGTCAGGGGTTCCTTCTTCCTCAAGTGACTCTTTGTCTTCTTAGACTTCTTCAACTGGAGCCCTGTCAGCCCTCATCCCCATGAAGACTGTCCTGGATAATCGCCTGCTCAGCTCCCCCAAGTTCAGTACTGCCAATTAGAAGACCTCGCGAGGGATTTGTCGTTTCCCGTTTCTCTATTTTGCTCAACAGAATGGTCTTCAATCCGAGCAACCAGTCGGAATAGTACTCCGTCAACTCTTGCTGTGGCCCTCTCTGTGACTGGTTGACAATCTTTGTAGCACCAGCAATAACCCCATTCTTGCAACCATCTCCACTAATATCTCCCTCTCGGTCCATGTTCCCTTCACAGGACCATTCGTCTGGTGTCTGGTACGTATACTCAGCCATTTCCCCTTGGTCATGCGCTCTTCAGCATGTGATCCTCGGAAAGCATTGTCAGCAAGATTAGGCTTCGTAGGGACATACCTCCAATATGTGACATCTGACACATTGTGAATGATCGCGCAAGTCGGTTGGCAACGAGCACTGTGTAACTGGTGTCCTCGTTCTCTATGTACTTCAGGACACTGTGGCTATCGGTCCAGAAGGAAGTCTCGTCCACCTCCACCGTCAGTCCCCCCTCCAGCAAGTTGTCAGTCTTGAGAGCTCACGACGTAGCGGCGATTCCCATCTTTTCAATTGTTTTTTTTAATTGTTCAACTGTTGTCTTCCCGGTTAGGAATGCACAGTTGAAATCGTTGATGGTATTGGTAAACCTCAAATACGTTGCGGTACCATATCCATCTTGGCTCGCATCACAGAAGTGGTGAACTCCCGTTTTGGCCACATCCCCAAGTTCCTCGAGCTTCAAACATTGCAGTATCTTCAACCTCTCTATGGTGGTCGTCGTGTTTCGCATTGTTCCGGTAATTCTTCAGTCTACACAGAATTATCCTTGCCTGCATACAGTGACACACCCCTTTCTGATCATACACAGGGCCGTCTGTCGACATGATTTGGTCTCTGTTCCCGCTGACTTGGTCACAGTGAATCCAACTAGTCCTCCTAGACCGTGTATAACATAGTTATAAACACCAGGCCTCGACGTGTATTATCCTCAGGATAGGATCACGCCTGACTGTTGATTCACCCCTGATTGAATTTGGATAATCTGAGAGCCTGAAATTACGTGCTTTCTTTCTCTCTATTTGCCAGGCATTACATATATTATTCTATCGACACTGAAGGATTATACCGGATAGATTTTGACGGAAATAATCCTGAACTGGTTATCAGTTACCAAGATGAATTCACGATCACTGATTTAGATTACAGTCAAGGTGAGTAGTGAGTTTGTTGTGATGGCTACTCCTAATAGTAATATCATTTCCGTACTTACCGCTCTTTCAATGCTGTACAGCTGTATCGGTGCGCTTTACATACATCACAATAACATGTATCGTTCTCGCCTACGCTCAGCATCGTTGACAATCGAGTACCGCATTGGAAGAAAGTGTCATGGCCAACGATCAAACTGAGGAATAGGCGAAATATATTGTAAATATATTATTATATAGGCTGATAATACTGACTGAAAATACTTTTATAGTCAAGTTTTTTTTTTAAAAGACGGACGTGCCTATGTAACAACCACTTCGTGTACTCCTCATGATGCTAGCTAGCGTGTAAGCAGTCACGGTACCAACGAGAGTGGGCATTGGGGCAGCTAGTCCCCTGTCAGAATGTCGTGGACCATATAAAGGGACAACGTAACAAGTATATGGATTAATGGCAGTATGAACTCGACTGATTAACTGTATAGGCTATGCCTGTTTGACAAGTTCCAGTGTTTGATAACGAGCACGACGCTGTGAGTCAGATAGCTCGTACAGTGTTCGTCATTATCTCTCATTGAGTTGACCACTGCTTAGCTTCATTCACGTGTGGGTGTTTTGTTTTCGCAACCACTGATTGGTTGAAAATGTTGTTAATTCCCACAATAACAAACTATGTATGTCGATCGGGCATTCTCAAAATTAAAGGTCTCATGGAATGGAGCTTTTTATTTTTGATATATTGTAGAGTAATTTCCCATCATCGGTACATTTCCCGTAAGAATCGGGTAGACCGTTGTGGAAAAACCTGCGTTCGAAGTTGGTTGTCCTGATTAAACATCTCGTGAAATGAGGGAGAACGCTATACTGGGCGATGACGTCAGCGTTTGAAGACATTTTTGAAAACTTCATTCTCCAAACGGTGTTTTTTTAGTTGCATTCAGGGACCGAGTAGTAGATATCCAAATCGATCATATCTAATGCAACCCGGCACGTATGATCCAATGAGATGTACTCGAGTTCATAGCATAATGCGTTATCGAGTTATGGCCACTAATGAAAGCTAGTTTTCTCAGTTACTGTCGCCTATATCTCAAAAACTAAACATATTATGGGGAAACAGATTGCACCATTGTGTTCGCCGCCCCAAACTCTCACTAGCAAAATAAAGATAACACGGTCCAGGTACTCCACTTATGGCTACTAAAAAATGCTAGATTTTTCAGTTACCACCGCCTGTATTTGAGAAATGACTCCCTCAACTTGCGGCGTGCGCGCTACATGTGGGACTTATGCCGTCAAATTATTGTAGAACAGTTGTCTGCTATTGTGGTGTCGTTTGCCTTGTCCAGTCGTGATAGTCTGATACACTGACCTGTCTGTAACGTTCCTTTCACAGCTTCTAAAAAGTTTGTGATTGCTGCTGTCGATAACTTGGGTGACCATCTCCTGTACGTGTACGATGTGACTCCCTTCAGTGGAGTTCCAATCGACCTGGACCAAACGACGACGGTAACCCCGGTCCAATCAAATGATTTTATCAGAGCCGCCGCCATCGGTACCCTCCCGCTCCCGTCGAATAACCAGTATATTTTGAGCTCGTTCGAATCCGATGGGGCGTCCTACACGGGTGACACTTTCTTGGAAGTCAGACGCGGAATTTTTTTCCACGATCTGGCTCTTTGTGCCAGCACGGACGAATGTATGATGGGATGTAAGTTGGTAAAATAGGGTAGGCTCCGGTGAATTCGATCATATATGAGTAAAACATAAACAGGGTTAGTTCCCGTGCACGCTGGTTGGGGAGAGTTCCATGTAACACAAACCTTTCACAGTGAAATGACACAAGCTCTGCAGTAATAGCAGCGAAAATAACTAGACTGAGAAGAAATCATTGTTTCGAAACGTTACTTCCCAGATTTGGGATATGTAATTTGCCTCAAAGGTTTATTATCTGACATGTCCTCCTCTAATGGGAGGTCCTACCTATCGAACTATGGTTCCTCGAAGGCAGTCAATGTAGGCTGATATCTTGGATTTTTCGAGGTTTTTATGACTTATAACATTTTACGTTCATGAAGTAAAAGAAACCTCAGGACTAGTAATCCGTTTCCACGCTTATCTCATCGCCTATACAACTTGCCTGCCTCTCTGACTCACCCTCCCCTCTCCGGTTTCATGTGGCAACCGTAGTCATATCCACGATCTGTTCATGCACGACATTGTAAAACACTGATTAAAGTCTTTGTTACAGTGGTGATTAGAATGCAGGGCTAGGTTTAATAATGTAGTCAACCGGAAGCGTGGTATAGCCTAGTTAGCTAACACGACGAGCTAGTAATCCAGAGGTTACCGGTTCGAGTCCGCGTTACACCTTCGAGCAAGGTGCTTCATCCCGATTGCTCACAATGAGGGGAGGTGATTTCTTTGTTGCCGTCTGTGTGTAATGACCGCCTCCTTCACGTCGAGGTCACGCTTCAAAAGCAAAGCCACGGTCCTTGACCTGATGAGGGTTCGCAGCGGACGAGAGTGCTGAATCCGTGTATGCATCGTTGCCGGCTCGTATTGTGTCGGTACCCGTGTCCGGCAAGTGAACCATATGAAAACAAACAAATTATTTCAGGAAGAAAATATTCTGTGATAGTGCACCTTGACCCAATATATTAGGACTCCAAGATTAACTATGTTCAATAACACAATTCGGAAATGTCACGAAATTCAGATTCAGTTGTTGTGGGCTGTCTCGGGATAAATTTCCTGGTTGGCAACTGCTATCATTCGTTGAGCATCGATTCTAGTCTATGTGACGGTGGGAATTAGGATGCAGTGCTATGTTTCAATGTAGTCAACCAAAATAATTACTTCAGGAGGGGAATCTTCTCAGATAGCAGACCTTGACTCAATATTTTGGTACTGCACTTATCACGCTAAGAGTAGACAGTATCTTATTGGCACGTGTTGACGTTCTCATGACGTGATTGACACCATCCAGTAACTGAAGTACAATCACTACGAAATAGATATACTCCAACCTTTTTGTTATGGTTCATTTGCCAGACATGGGTACCGATCCCATACAATGCGAACAAGTGCGCATACCTGGATACAGTACTCCGTCAGCTTCGAACTCTCGCCAGATCACGGACCAACGCAAAGCTTCAGGAGCGTGACCTCAATGTAAAGGTGGGGGTCATTACACGCAAATGGCAGCATACAAATCACCATCCCCTCATTGTGAGCAGTCTGAATGAAGCACTTTGCTCAAGGGTCCAACGCATTCTCAATATCACATATATCACAAGCTCGACGCTCTAGCCAATCGGGTCACCACGTTCCACAAAGTTGTTGTACCTCCTGTGGTTGTGATAAACTTAGAGTTATATATTTATCCTGTCACTCATACCAACATCTTTATCACCATCAGTTTTAGCAGTTCATACCTTATAGACCTCGGTTTCCACAGGTCCCGGTGATTGTGCGTGTGATTCATCAGAACAATTCCGCACCTGCTGTAACGCGCTGTGCGTTGAACGAGATACTACTGCGACTAACATTAACGACTTCAGCTGCTTTTGCCGCTGTGAAGACATCTATGCCGACGGTCGTTGTTCAGCCGAAAAAGCTCTGGACCCATACCCCGCAGACTGCCCTGGTGAGACCATATAATGTTCATCTTTTTATTCGGAATATTTCGATACATTTTATATGGAGGTAGGTTCGAAGGTCTCAAACGATCGCAATGTTCAACATTGGCTGCCATGGAGTGACCGGGTGCCAACTTCTTCAAGGCGGACGTGTGTACCAAGTTTTGGGTCAACCGGATATTGCGTTGGAGAGTGATTGCGTTGACACGAACATTTTCCAGCGGTGGCAGCAGAGTTCACTCAGGCAAAACCATAATATCCTCGAAGCTGGGATATACTTATGTTTCTTCCAGCCTCCAAGAAGTGAACAAAGTGCATCAGCCAATACCGCCGCGATGCTGAGATGACACCCTTTAAAACCATCAGAAAGTCAATACTCCACGACTGTTCCGAGCCATTTTTAATTCATTGCCGAAGGGGAAAATAATTTATTGAGTCATGCAATTGTGTGTGTGTGGATGTGTGTGTGTGTGTGACACTTCTTGTCTACACGATATCTGTAGAATGCAAACATGTAACAAGTTCAAATTGACTACATAGGTCACATATATGGAGAGGAAGACCCTATTGTTTTTGGTGTCAGGCCAAGGTCGTTCAAGGTCGGGAGTGGAAAAAACACTAAAAATGCTTGTCTACTCGATATCTGTTGAACGCAATCATATATATAACAAGTTCAAATTGGATACATATGTTACATACATGGGGAGGAAGAACCATATATTTTTGGTGTCAGGTCATGGTCGTTCACGGTCAGGAAGGGGCAAAACTCAAAATGCTTGTCTACACGATATCTGTAGAACGCAAACATGTAACAAGTTCAATTTGGGTACATAGGTCACATATATGGAGAGGAAAAACCCATTGCTTCTCGTATCAGTTCAAGGTTGTTCAAGGTCAGGAGGGGGCAACACTCAAAACATTTGTCTACACGATATGTACAGTGTGAACATGTAACAGGTTCAAATTGGGTGGTCCATTTAAAATACAGACAGTTTACTGTGGCATTATGAGTGTGAATGAAGTGAAGGCCACTTCCTGATGGTTCAGATTCCCGGGTGGGATTAGGATTTTTATGACTCTTTATGTCAATACTTCTGTCAGCACTTGGCATGGCCATGGGCAGGCCGAGTTGTTAAACACACGGGAGTTCATATATGTTACTATGTTAGTATTACCCTGCTGCATAATATAATTTGGCAGTAATTAAAGAGGAAACATAAAAAACAATGCAGAATAATTGAGAATTAGTTCCAATACAATTTGTTTAGACTGATATTCTTTCCTTTAATTATACAACATTGTGCGAATGATTTTGAACAGGCCTTCTCCATTTTTTTCGTTCTTCTCATGATGCCAGAGTCGTTATTATATCACAAATATGACAAGAAATCACTACACATCGTTATGCTCTTGTTCAACATAGTAAGGGTATATTATCATGAACTTTGGATGAATCATATACTTATGGTTTATTCGTTCAGTATCACCTTAATTATGCCTAGGCTACTATTATGTTCTGGTAATTAGTCCACGAAGATCGATGATAATGTCCTGCGTAGAATTCATGTCACATGTCTGGCGTGATTGTCCGCTCGGTTTTGGTTCTGCAGTATTTCACACGGAAAACTATCATAACAATCGAAAAACACAACATCGAAGCATCGCAGAATCAAAAGAAAAATAAAGTTACTAATAAAACCGTTTCACTGAACACTTTCCTTCCATATTTCAGATGACCTTACCGCGGCTATCGTGTGCACCGCTTCCACGAGAGAACATGCGTTTTCTGTGTACGCCCTCACACAGATTTTCCCGACGAAAATATGTTCCGTCGACGAGAAAGGCAACCCCGCCCCTCTCCCCGACATGGCGGAACCACTGTTCGTGAGAGCTCCTTGTTCGGGATACAAATTACCTCCGTCCATTAGGCCACCCGAGCGGTATGGTTGTTACATGGCTTCGTATGACGCTGGCGACGATAGGAAAGTCTCACTGGAGTTCATCGCACAAGAGGGAAACAACGGTAACCTATACTATGTTTGGGGATATGTAACTGAGTTATACTGGGTATGCAGTCTGACAAAACTGAGATTGCAGAAACAGTACACAGTCCAGAACAGTACAACTGGCTGACATAGCTAGCACGGCGGTCAGCAATTGAGCTGTGAATCCATTTCCCAGATTGGGCGTGTGAGTTTCACCCGTGGTAAAGATGATCTCTGCCGTGTTGGCATTTTGTGTTTGCATTTGTTTTTCGTCTATTGTTTGCTTCCATTTCTATTTCCGGTATCTCTTTAGGGCTTTTCATCTGCGTGTGTCCTATATGCTTGGTCCGAGTCGTCTAAACTGACCTGGAAACTCTCCTCTTGCAGGATTGTGGATCTATTGCCTTGGTCAGCAGTTGTCTCACCTACCCCCTGGATACTCATTGGCCGTATGTTACTAAACGTTCTGTATATCTTTTTACCTCCTTTCACTGTCTCATTCTTGTATTTTACTGTTCAAATGCGCTGATCTCGATCTGCTGCATTCTGCACATTTGTTGTGCTTTTACGTTCTTACCTTTTCTCATTTATTTTACTGTTCGTTCCTTTGTATTCTCTTGGTACTTGTCTTGATTCCATCATGTGCATTTCTCGTTGTCGTGGATTTCGTGGTGGCACACGCAAGAAACACCTTACTGGTCCTAGGTCGCCGACTACTTTTCAGACACGTGGCTCTACCATCAATCTTAATGATTTGACTTCAATCCCTCTCATGAGCACTCGCTCTAGCACTCAAACTTCTCTTGTTCGTTTTGCTTCCTGGAATGCTAGATCAATCCTTATGTGAATACGTCATCGGTGCTCAACTTGATTTTGTGGCCATCACCGAAACCTGGCTGAATGACCGGCGACAATAGAGATGATCAAGTCATTGCCGATATTCAAAACACCCTGCCTAACTACAAATTCTCCCACTCTCACCGTCGTTGCGTTAGAGGAGGTGGTATCACTATTTTGGTTCATGATGGTCTCCTTACAGGTGTCAACGATATATATACATGTATTCAATTCCTTCGAAAATATGGAAGTCACCATCTATTCTCCTCCTGCTTCTCTCCATCAATGTTTTCTGATAAATTATCCTCCCTTCTTGAAATTCTGACAGTTGGATCTACATAACTCTTACTAACTGGTGATATCAATTTCGATTTTTAGCCCACGCTAGCCATGTGGCTAGGTGAGCTATTGTGATCATGCAGCTGCAACTATCTATATATATATCTATTTATCTGTCCACAATTGACTTCAAATTGTTAGTCCTCCTACAACATTCGGTGGAAAACTATGAAATGACCAAGTTATGGGCCATCAGGGGTCATTGTTCAGGATTTTTTTTAGCCCGAGGCCCGGTGTGGGCCCTGGAGCCCATTATGTGGAATCATGCAAAATGCTTCTCCCCCACAAATTTAGGTGCACAGTACTGATGTTCGGTCATAATGATGGTCTAACAACAGTACCTTCGGGGTGTTCAGGGATTTTTGGTCCAAGTCCGAGAAATCGGTATATTGTTTAAATTGAGCTTGTTAAAACGATAACCCAACCTCACTTGGATGTATGGAACTCAGAATTGGCGTGTGTGTA
>JAUOBX010001139.1:0-14630 GCA_032360705.1 Eupentacta quinquesemita
GAGGAGTCACATTTACGTCTCATTCTATGATCTTTCAGCGCTGCGTCCAAGTTATGGAAAAAGTCGATAAGATTCGCCGGAAGTTGAAGCTTGAAAGAACAATAATATTATCAGTTTACATTAAATGACTTACATGTGTCCATCAAATTCAGTTGACTTCTTGTAGAAAACTTTTACGTCTTTCTGTCGAAAGGAGATGAAATTGATATCACTTACAATGTTGAAATTAGACTGCTTCAAATATTGGCCAATTGTTAAAATTCACTCTATTGACATTGGCGTAGTATGGGGTTTGCCTATTCTGAAGTCCATATTAGACAAAAATGCATTGACATTGTTCGAACGGTATTTTCGACATTACTGGTAATGCGTTTTTTTTATACTTTGTGTTCCATCATCAGTACGAATAACCTGCGCATAAGACAATAGGATTGATGTACTGTACTTCAAGTATACAAGCGAGAATTTGCCAAAAATGTTCTTTTCTTCACAATTTTGAATTTCCCAATGTGCTTTTAGTCCCAAAGCCACAAACTAAATTTCATTTTTTTCCGGATTGATCCTGTTAATAACAGTTTACGACTTGGGCTCCCGTGACCTCAGATACTCTCTGATCTTACCCTCAAATAGGATTTATATACTCATCATAGGAAACACACAAGTATGAACTGTATCCACACTGACCGGGTCGAGGTTTCACGAATACATATGATACACCAGTCCTTTACTGCTATTGTTCTCCTCTAATGTAATTTCCCTAGTTTCACTTTTACGTTTATTGATAATACATATTCACTGTGAACCTCGTGCTAACCGGACGAGAAGCCCGGGGCTGAAGATAAACTCTCGTTTCTCGTTACCACCTGAAACGATATGGAGAGATGCAGTATAACGATACATCGAACAACAATGTACAAATCATGATATTTCTACCATTAGGAACGGTATGGATAGCTGTACAGCATGTATATAACAATACATCGAACAACAATGCACCGAGCACGGTCGTGTTATTATCAGGGACGTTATGCATAACTGTACAGTATATATATATAACAATACATCGAACAAGAATGCACGAAGCATGATCGTGTTATCATCAGGAACGGTATTGGATAGATGCAGTTTATATGCATATAACAATACATCGAACAACGATGCACAAAGCATGTTCCTGTTATCAGCAGAAACGGTATTGGTTAGATGTAGTATATATGTATATAACAATACATCGAACAACAATGCACAACGCATGATCGTGTTATCATCAGAAACGGTATTGGATAGATGCAGTATATATGTATATAACAATACATCGAACAACAATGCACAAAGCATGTTCCTGTTATCAGCAGAAACACCAACCACTTAGTCACGGTATTTTCCAACATAAGCCATGCATGGCTACACCAATACATTATTGGGATTTTGCATGCCTTTCGATGTTCCACATCATAGCAGCCGGGATGTTGACCATGCAGTATATTTCACGCTACCTGAAAATGATCGATGTTTCCATTTTCCGTCTCCAAGGAAAATGAAAAGAAACGAAAAAATTCATTCCCTGTGAATAACATCACCTATATTAGACATTTTGTTTAACTACACTCTAGCGATGCTATGGTGGACTCGACCAAAAAACGAATATATATATTATATAATATATACTAATATCTGGTCTTCGTGCTAATCGGTGCCCAGGGCGTTTGTATTAAAAAACATTCTTATTCCCCGTTTTTATATTAGTAAATAGTCTTACTTCTTGGCTTCCTCGATATAATTTATAAGTAGTCATTGGTAGTATTTGTTTATTCGATTGCTACGTGGTCTGTTTTTTCTCGAGAATATTTGCTGTATGTGCAAATGAACGGCGCGAAACAAGTAGTCCGTGTTTTAACAATAACAACAATATTTATAATAACACATGATTGTATACGAGAATAAGTGAACACACGATGAATACCGCGGTTGACACGCGAAACTAAACCTATCAGTCGATATTAGTTAAACCAAATGGAAGTGCTCTCTTATTGTTCTGGAACTTGCATAGATTGAAAGGCCACATTTTGTTTATCTTCGGAGTCAATGAATACTTGAGTTTTGGAAAATAAATTAGTGATGACCATGTTTTTTTGTTTCCCGTGGGATGTCATAACAACATTACATAATAATAGATATAACCTGTCTCACTGTCTAATTGACTGAAATGCGATTTGGGGGTTGAATACTCCAAACAAATTAAATAACATGATAATTCTCAAAGTCATAATTATTAAGCCTTCTAAGCAGCAAAGGAGTGGGAAGATAGGAAATAAAGTAAAAATGTTTCGTGGGCTATTGTTTTCTAGAGCTCGTGTAGAACTAATCTATCTCACTGAAAGATAACTCCCCGGGATTCATATTCAATGGATAGTTCAATAGAAACTCTTATTTTACTCGACACGAGATCAATTGAGATTATCGACAAAATGAAACACTGTTTACCTTCTGGAAGAGGTCCTGGGACGAATCGCATACATCACGGAGCAACAAACATTGTTTGCCTACTATATTCCGAGCACTTAAAGAATTCCCAGTGGATGACGTAGAGTTGACGGTTTCTAACCAGGGCAACAGTTGCTGGAGGCAAGCGGATGCAATATCGGCAGCATTATTTTATTTAGTATGCCAAATGATTTTGTGTATCTGTATTTGAATATGGTAAAGTTGGTCGTTTACGAAATTGTGTCTCCAATGGTTTAAGGCAAATATTCGCACACATTGCTGCATACTATCGCATGAGGTCTACGGCAGGTACACATGACGTCATCTGGCCAACAGCGATACTTGGGGCAACTTTGTGATCAAAACTGAAAAATTAAGTTTACTGAGCGACTTACAAAATCTGATACGCTCGTGGGCACAGACATCCTCCCATAGAATGAACAGCTTAAGCATTCCAGGATGTGTTTCTGTTCTGAGTCTGCAGGAAAACGTACTGCGGATAGAGACATTATAACACGCAATGCATATGAACTTTAGTGCCGTATCACACCATTTCACCTGCTCCGTCACATTCAGAGCAGTTGAATTCTGGGCAGATTTTGAAAGTACCGTCTGCACGTTCAGACCAACGTATTGTTACGATAGTGGGAAAATGAATGGGGAAATATTTCCGACGACTTTTTGTAGAATAGCGTAGCTCCAACTTTTTAAAGATAAAAGTGTAATGTGTCGACAGAACTTACAAAGCTTGTTGAAAATATGTAATATTCCAGGCAGAGAATATTATCATTCACATTCAAACTGACTGTGATTGATAGTGGGCCTACCATACACAGTTCAGTCTTATCAAAGCAATTAATCACGTAATCTTATTTATGTTACGTACATAGACCTACATCTTCCTATTAGCTCGGCACTGTACTTCGATAAATTTTCGCTAAACTAATGCCACTGCTATCAATTATCGCAAACACCGCTAGAACCTACAGGCTGCAACGAATATATATTCCTAATATCCCAGTACACACCCCGTCCTGTGTAGGCCAGTCCCAATACGTTACACGTCACTTACAAACTTATGCTCTACTGATTGTCCACATGGATTTACCCGCAGGCGAGATTCACGGATCCAAACATTGAGAATCATGATAATCAATAACTTACCAATCGCTACATGAACCATTACTGTCGTTAACACAGGCTTGCCTTGAATGTGATACTCTCTTTCGCCCGAGGGAGATCTATAGAATATATAGAGTTTCTCATCTATAAACGCAGGATACAACCCAAGAAAATGTGAGTATTCAAAGTATTCCCGGTGCTCATAGAAGTGAAGTGTGAAAGACTATGGTGGATACAGTTATAAATAAGCTCACAAGGCTACATAGGTCTAGACAGTTGATGTCTTCTACACTAATCAGCTGTACATTAGTAGAATCATACTGGAAGCGAACCAGAGTTGTGGAATAATGTATTTGATAGGGAGGTCAGAGGATACGGGACCACGCGAAAACAATTAATGTGCGAACAACAGGTCCATGCAGACGGGAGAACAATCCTTCGGAACTCCCCTGGAGAAATTATCTAATCGTCCATCCCGGAACATCATAAATTACCACACTCAGCCTGGATGCGTTTACGGAAGATGATGAATAAGGTTGCCACTCCTGGTGTCGTGATCAACACACTATAGTGAACTTCATTGTGGACGATCAGCTTTGTTGACGGCAGCCACGGCGCGGTGCCTGTTTCGCCATAGTAGCTTTTGTTCTATGTGTACCTTCCATTGTTGGACTATTATCGGGTATATTAATACAGCCATCATGCCACGGAAATGAGATGAACAGGAACGCAACGATTAGTGCCATATTTCCATGCCATATTTTGGAAACTTTGGCAGCACCGAATTTCCACTGCAAGGTTTTCAGACTTCGACTTCTGTTGACCCAGGTAACAGTTGACCGAACCCCAAACCAATAGGGACCATGTACTTCATGTGGCCAACCTACATACCATGTATGAAGTTTCTCCTCGTTCACTAGTTACTTGGTTCACAAGGTTATTATACGTTGACCTCTGTTGACCCCAAATGACCTTGAACCAAACCCGAAAGCAATAATGATCATGTACTCCATCCATATGACCAACCTACCTACCAATTGTGAAGAGTATGCATCGTTCTGTTCACTAGTTATCGTGTCCACGATTGTTTAGACTTTGACCTCTGTTGACCCCAGATGACCATGGACCAAACTCCTAAACAATCGGAATCATGTACTCTATATAGCAAGTCTACATACCAAGTATAAAGTCTCCGCAACTTTTCGTCCACTAGTTATCGTGTTTACAAGTGGCGTTCGCACATATACACATACATATTGTTATTAGACGGTGACATCTGTTGACCCCAGATGACCTTGGGCCGAGTCTAAAAACAATAGGGATCATGTACTACATGTGGCTAACCTACATCCCAAGTATAAGGTATCTGCACCTTTCCGTTCACCAGTACCGTGTTTACAACGTGTTCAGACGTTGACCACTGTCGACCCCAGGTGACCTTGGACTGAACTCCAAAACAATAGGGATTATGTACCGTACTCTATAGGGCGAAACTACATAATAAATATGGAGTCTCTGCACCTTTGCATGGAGTCTCTGCACCTTTGTATTCACTAGTTATCACACATACACATTTACATGTATACACACGTACACACATACACTTACACACACACCCACGCCCGCGCCATCGATTCCTTTTGCCTCTGGCGAGGAATCAATAACACTCAAACCGTATCCTTGCCGGAGGGCGATTTTTGGCCATCGATGATGACGTATTCCTATTCTTACATAGCGTAGTCTCCCGATGAATGAGTCAGTCAAAGTGGACGTAAATTCATACGAACATTTGTGAAATATACTGAAAATATGTTTTACCCAACGGCCAACATGGTTTCCGTTATTGCAAACTGAACTTTCTGCTGACATTTATAGCTAACATACTAACAAAAGTTCACTGAAAATTTTCCCAAACCAAAAACACTGGCTAACATCATATTTACTCGTTATTCTCGATTTATCCATTAGTTCCCTCTATACGAGTTCGTGTCATGCAGCAGCGCATATGGCTTCTATGAATCGACGTTGAACCGCTATCCACAATGAGGCAGCTGACTCACGCAGTCGCCTTGGTTCTCGCGTCTTTTCACTTCACAGATAACGTAATTGGATGCTTGTTCAATGTCAATCCACTTGAATGAGCAAGGAATAATAGGCCAACTTGTATGGCCATAAACGGATTACACCCCGACACAGGCATAGACAAACTACTACAGACATCAGTCAATAAGTCATGGTTACTTTTGGACGCACGTACATGTGAGGGGCGAGCAAGAGGTCTGTAAATAGTGATGTGCGTTCTATCTGGTATATATGTTTAATTGGCATTGAATCGTCCAAAATAGCCTAAACACTCTATACATGGGGGTGATTAATTGGTTTCAATTAACTTCAGTTAAGCTTCCGGTCATTTGTGGTGATTAGTGGATAAACCTCCCTCATCAGAAATAGTTTTGCTGTAGATTAATGTGTTAGATTACAGTTACTCTGTTTGACATTCTGGTACGCATATTCATCCAGGCAGCCAGGCTGATGCATCTCTTCGCATGTCTTCACCTGATCAGTCACATTCACATCACAAGGCGGACTTTGAAACGACTGCCTGTTTTGTATGAGAAGCACGTGTATATGTATTGTTACAAGTTATGGATCAGGAATCAGGTTTATGAAGGGCCAAACCATGTTGTATAGTGCATTGTGTAGGCACTGTCGATCCCAGTTGTCGTTGATTATAGTCTCTCTGTCAGGAAAGGACCTAGAATTACGGTATCATGTAGGGCTATAGAGTAGTCAACCACAAAAATGATTCCGATACAGCCCCGAATTGGCCATGTATATTTGTTGAACATACCCTCCGATACAAGCAGTTGACGCACAGCATGGTGAAGCTTTCACTTTCCCTTTCTATCGATACAGATGTAGTGTCGTTTATAGGCTAATAGACTTTTGCTTCAAATAATGTTTATTTTAGTAGGCCTATGCTCTGGAAGCCAGCGGTGATCTCGATAATGGTCAGTGATAGTGATCCATTTATCCTTTTCCGATGTTCGCGTTTGCGAATTTTTCGAGATTATACATCAGTCTACAACGAAACTCAGAGAATATATGGGCCTTCACTCCAAGGAAATATACGACATCTAGAACGTGATATTCAACTTCAACGTCAAGCCCATGCAGCCTTGCCAGTTCGTTTTTTCCCCTATCAGTGTTGATGCACTCTTTTAATATGATGACATTTAGACATACAGTATAATGGGCTACATTTACTTCCTGATCAGGTTTGATGAGCAATTAATTGCAACAAAGCCTCCCCGCCCTGCTCGCGGTGAGACAACTGTAGATTTCTGCCCTACTTTTTGGTAAGCAGGAAAGGGATATGAATTACCGATAACCGTCAAGCGACAAGGCTAATTATAGCAGACGAAAAGTGATGTATTCATTTTAAGAGTTAAAAAAGGATATTTAATGGAAATGTGTTTGTTTTCTCGCACGTGGGTGGCGTTACGTGGGATGACGGCGTCATTGTGGAGTGAACGGGTGGAGTAGTTCTTACACATTTATATCAGCGTTTACGATATGCTGTAAATGGGTGTTTCTTGTCTACAGACTGATGCCGCAGGATGTTCTCAAATATTGATTAGCCTATTATATAACACTAGTTACTTACAAATTCACTAAAATAATTCATTTTAATGAATCAAAAATGAGAAGGGTATAAATAAACAGTGACGTCAGGGTTCTATGAATATTTTTGAATTAACAGATTATTTCTTTATGATTTGTTTCAATGAAGTCCCCAGAAACGACTTAAAAAATAAGCATCTCGGCTCTCAAATTGTTACCATATCTCACAAATCACCCTGCAAGTATATTTGGCCAGTTGATGGGATTGAGCAAATACAATCATCCTAATAAACTCCCACAATGGAAGTTATATTGACTGAGAGAACGTTAGAATGCACACATTGGATCCATGTGCAGATTACCAATTCACTGGGAATTCCCAAATTTCTTGTGATGAGTTATGATATTGAAAAAAATCAGCTGTTGAAACGACGGACTTCAGAACAAATTCAGTGAAACAAGTTTTGAGGCCCGCAGAGATTGATGTAGGGTATCGTGTGTATCGTTGGATGCGTTCATTTTACAATACCGATACGACGTAACTTATAAGTAACTTACCTGTAAAACTTATCATAGTTGACATCCCGATCTATCCTCGGTATCAGCGAGTTATTATGCGTTCAAAATCACGATTGTTGCCATAACATTACACAATATCGGCACAGTTCTATAAAATATTTGGAGACGTTATTGGACAAATAGTTGTCAAGTCATTTAATCATGCATTTGCACAGTCCTTTTTTTGACGAGCAAGGCAGGGCTATCATCTCTCTTTTACCGAAGCCACCGCGAAAGATTTGGAGCTCCTTGGGAATTGGAGGCGTATTACTTTATTAAATACAGACTACAAAATTGCATCCAAATCTATCGCTACCCGAATTAGGCAGAACCATCAATGATTTAATTAGCAATGAACAGTCTGGATTTTTGGAATGCAGGTATATCGGTAGAATATTAGAACCGTATTTGACAAAATTCGTTACTGTGAAGATAAATATATTCCGGGTGCTCTGATTTTTCTCGATTTCAAAAAAGGCATTTGATACATTGGATGGAGTTTTATTCAAGAAAACTTCGTCGTTCTTCAACTTCGGCCCAGACATAAAACAGTGGGTAACTACTCTTTATGGTAGGCCTAATGTTAGCTCATGTGGGATAAATAATGGATATATGTATTTAAGTATATCACGCGGCGTGCGACAAGGTTGCCCGTTCAGCCCACATTTATTTTTTTATTTGCTAGTTGACATCGTTGAATCAACTCAATGACCATATTACAGGTATTACTATCGGTAACTCCCATAGGAAAACATCACAATATGCAGATGACAGTGTTATCATTATAAACGGGAGCAGAGAGAGAGAGCACCCCAAGTCATTGAGGTATTCACCAAATTCTCCGATTGTTCATGTTTAACGGTAATATGAATGAGTCACCCATTTTCCCAATTGGTTCTTGCTGCAGAATGAGCGAGGATTTAAATGATTCCGGTTTCCAGATTGCGTTTGGTGTGATCAATTATCTTGATATTTCATTTACACATCACGATGGATTATTTTAGCCCGATTGCAGCTATTCCAAGCCATTGGAAGGCTAGCTTAGGAGATCTACGAGCTTTGAATATGAATCATATTGAAATGACAAGATTCATGACGGCAGCAAAATAATAATGTGTATAATAATTTAGTAAAGAAAATATTACTATTCCAAGAGCAGTCTCGAAGTGGGAGCTGGATTTTACAGCACAAGAATTGAACCGGGAATAAATATTTAGCCTAATCAGTCTATCGGTTCGAGATACTAAGATCCACTATTTCCAATTCTGGTTATTGCATCGGATTTTGAGAGTTAACAAGTACATGCATACAATAGGTATAACAGATAATCACATGTGTACCATTTGCGGGAGTACACAGGAAACGATTCATCATGTATTGTGTTTATGTGATGATGTTAATTCATTCTGGAATGATAGAACAGATTGGTGGGGAGCCCACTCTTTTGCCAGATTAGGACATCCAATTTGGTTTGAACTGTGGAGAATTGGCCCAGTTAACTTCTTTATTTACAATGTTAAATATTACATTTTCTTTTGCAGATTTGATAAGAAGTTGCCCATAGAGTAAGAACAGTAGAACGGTTTATATTACAAAAAATGGCAATGATCATAGAAGTATACTTAATGAGGTTTTTAAAGATGTTAAATAGTTCTCGTTACATAACTGATTGCTGCTAATTGATAATGTGTATGAATATCTCCGTTAATATTTCATTTGCCGAAGAAATTCCAATAAAATATGGATGAAAAAAATACGCCTATGTTGCGACCACCTAATAAACGTAAGATTATCAGAATGTACGCTTGGTGAAAACAAGCCAATCTAGCCGGTATAAAGTTCGGAAGTTTGTTGACTCAAGATAATAAAAACAGTCAGATGGAAGCCGGTATTTTTTTAAAGTTTGTAAGTTTTTTCTCGGATGGATTAGCATAAATAGGTTTGACGACAACTTATACTGATCAACTGACACTATAAACACTGAAACAATATCACGAGGAAGTATACCCAAATTAAAAATGGACTCACCGACGATTTAGCAACTTTCCAATCAGTAGATTTATAGAGATCATAGGCTCTCCTAGCGATCGAATCAGCTTCCTCTTTGTAATCCATCTTGGAGCAATCTCCAACTGAACCAAACTTTTCAACCCCCGAACTAGAGGAAAAGTATTTTGAGTCCGCGACTGGGTGTCTGTGCCGTTACCTGGTCCCTTCGTTTGAACGAACACGGCTACCCCCGCTGTAAGAATGACTGCCGTCCTTCGTAGCAGAAGAATAAGTGTTCTACCAGCAAACATTCTCGTGCGGCTCAGACGATCTCCTCTGACTAACCAGCTACTTGGTGCGGGTTTAATACGCGAGACTAATATAATAACTCATTGACTGAACCCACTCGTGCGCAAAAGCTCCAGCTCTGATTTATCATCCTCGTTTCGTCTAGCCGACCGAGTGATGATATTAATAATAATATCTGGTTTCTCTTCCGCCACAGACAACGGTGGAGGTATTAGCGAGCCTGCCTATCCCGGAGCAGACGTTACTTCCTTTCCGCGAGCAGCGCTCTGTCCTTCACAGGGACCTAATCAATATAGTCGGCAATATTGGCTGACGTGAATTTACATCGCTTCAAGCCACGTAACTTTGAATCACTTTCGATACCGCAATAGGCTGATAGAACAATGTAACTTCCGCTTACCATTCACCAATTCAGTGGTATAATTATAGTTGATGTTGAACATTTTCCAATTGAATTCACATCAGTCTATAACTGGCGGTGAATTGAAATGATCCACCCATCACACTAGTCAGCTCGTATAGACGAATAGACCAGTGGCTATTCTGGTGCCAACACTTGGAGCAATATCGATATCGAAGAATGTATACCCGCCTTCGTATATTGTTAAAGTATGGTGGACGTGTACCTTCTTCAGTTGCCTACTTCACCGAAACATACAGTCTGCTTTCTGCAACTCAAGTTTTAGCACGGTTCGGGGTAGTGCTCAGTCATATAGCCCAACAGATCACAGACTCGGGTCAACGAACAAGCCAGTTCGCACTCTCCGAATAACTACTGATGTTGTAGAAGATTATATCATTTCTCATGCAGAGCAATATAATAGGATGAAGGTTTATATCAGGCCATAGTGTAGTCAACCATAAACAATCTTCCGACACAGAAGTCAGCACGCTCTTGGCCTTATATTTGTTGAAGTTAGTCATTCGTACACGCAATTACCGTGCCCATTCAGATATGAATAGTAGGCATTCTAAGGATGTAATGTTTTTGACGACCTCATCTCCAAAGAGGACAGCGTGGAGGAGCTTTCACTTTTTTAAAGGGTAATTGTGTTAATAACAGACTTTCGCTTTGGACGATGAATATTCCAGTATACACACCGGAAAAACTCCACTTTCTTCACAATTAGGCAAAACAGTGGTTCCTCCGTGAATGCAATCTCAATGATGGTTCTCAATACTGAGTAATCAGCTTTCTGCTTTTGTTTTTACAGGTTTGTGGAATATTCGCAGTCTCTTGTTTGCTGAGGCCCATGAACTCAGAACAAATACAGATAATTCATTCCACAGTTTGAAAATGTGCTGCAATCAGCCCACCTTCCTGGGCCTTTTCGGTGAACTTCGAATGACAAACTAGTAGCTTATTCGAAGAACTATTCATTCACAAAACTCAGGACAAGGTGGAATACAAGATATATAGGCCTGTACAACCCGCTAATGAATGTGAGAACTGTCCCCATTTTGATTTACGAAAGATCATTGATCTGTTAATATTATAATTACTCGCTCCTCAAAATGTCAACTCAATGTACTTGTGTTTATTGTGTTTAACACCCAAACCTATCTAGGCTACATTATTCTTCGGGTTCGAATTTTCGATAAGAGACAAAAACATTTCTATACTTATTGAACAATTTCAACAAGCCTACCCGCCCGCGGTGGGACAACTCCCACTTTTTATCCTATATTCTAGGACACCGGAAAGGGGCAAATTATTGATGAAATCATAGCTGACGAAAAATGGCGTTAATTTGATAAAGTTGGTTTATTCATTTCATGAGTTTATAGTTTGTTGGTTTTCCTATGACGTGGGTGGTGTTACATGGGATGACTGCGTGATTTTGGGTCGCACATTCATTTTTATAAGCGTTCATAATATATTTTCATGGCCGATTGTGTTTCTTGTCTATAAGTAATGCGCTAGATGTTCTCAATTATTGGTTAGTCTATATAACACTATCTTTACTCGAAATATGGAATCGATTATGGAAGGGTATGGAGGAACAGTGACTTCTGTTTCCACGTTACCAAGTTTAGGAAATATTCGCAGTCGTGCATGTGTCTGTTTGCGTAGGCCCATGAACTCACTTTTCCAGTCTACATTATTTTAGTATTTAAAAGACCAATAAGAGCCGAGAGATTTTCATTTCCATATTTAATGAACAATTTCAACAATCCTGCCCGCCCGCGGTGGGACATTTCCAATTTTTCATTGATGAGCGTCGAGGATAATTATAGCAGAAAATATGGCTTTGTTTCAATAAAGTCGGTTCATTCATTTCATGAGTTGGCTTTATTTTATGGATTGGTTGTTACTTCGTGGGTGGTGTAACGTGGGATGACAGCATCATTTGAGTAGAGAGGTGATGTCGGCAATGTTCGTTCTTACACATTCATATCAGCGTTTACGATATATGCTCAATGAAAATTTTCTTGTCTACAAGTATACCGCCAGCTCTTCTCAATTATTGATGAGCCCATATAACACTATCTATTCCCCAAATTACTAATATAATTTGAATTAAATAATTGATAATGGAAGGGAATGATTTAGGAACAGTGACTTAAGGGTTCTATAAATAGTTTTGAATTCACATATTCACATATTCAATAAACGATTTCTCCAAGTCACGATAAACGTGTAATTAAATTGATTACGTCATGCATACCTGAATAAAATATTGATCATCTTGACTATCAGATTGTTAGTCAGTAAGCACACGAATTGGAGAAGAAAAAACTGAAAATGTTTGATATGATCTCTTAGCAGTTAGGAAACAAGACCTAATCGGTGATAAGAGCACAAGTCTACTTGCAGTGCAGTGTTCATTTGGTGTCGACCCTTGTTTGAATGTCATGATTGTAGGCATTATAGGGTATCTGCTCCAGAAATGTCACAGTAATAAACATTCATATCTCAAATCGCCCTATATATATATTATTCAGTTGATGGCGGTATACGGATACAATCATCCAGTTGAGCTCGTATTTTAGTTGCTATTTGTTTTATATCCACAGACAGAATAACATTTCCTGTGACACAAAATTATACGGGAGCATGAGTTGTTATCAATGTACTGGAGGGACAGGCCAAGAGTGACACTTAATATGAGAAAGTTTTGTAACCTCATTTCCGTCCGCATGATGATATGACTATATAATCTATGTTGGAATTGTCATCTGGATTGTGGAATATCGTGTGATGCGCATACAAAATTGCCACAGTATCACTTAGTTCAATAAATTATGGATTTTAGGAGACAATGAGATATATTAAATTGTAGCCAATCGTGAATATTTACAGTGGCCCGAATGTGAAAAAAATGCATGACCCCAGACGTCATATCACTGTCGATCACATGCTTCTTTGAGACATCCACTGTAGGCCTAATACTGAATAGTAGAGCCTATGGTTCGCTCACATTGCGCCTTACGCACGACTATTATCATCGCAGCACATACATTTTGAGTCAATGAGAGATGCATAGGCCTACCTATCGTGTGTCAAAAAAACTCGTTTGATGCATTTCATTCACAATACTGATACGACGGAACTATCAAATAACTTACCTGTGAGATAAACTTATCATTGATTTTGTTTGCGAGACAATTCTAATTCTCTGTCGATATTAATTTCGACAATACCATTTGAATAATATCTGGGGAATAAAATAACATTTTTGAACACAATAGAAACTATGCGGATCGGAGCATGTCATATTGGAAAGTTGCAAATTTCATCTCGGTGACACTCAATTCGAATTCTACGGGTCCGAATCACCCGGTTTGCAACATTTGTTGGGGGAAATCCGCGATTTTGAATTTTTGTGTACCCCGCCGTTAATTAAGAGTCAAAACTGGGCATGCGAAATCGAATGGGAAAATTTTCAGCCAGATCGGACTTTGTTTGTCGAAGTTTGGTCGGGAAAAAACCCCAGTTTGAAGCCTTTCCTGGTCTCGAATCGGCCTGACAGTAGCATTTTTGAACACCATTCATTCGACATGAAAACTAGGCGGATCGGGGCATGTCATATCGGATATCTTCTGTCCTCCTGACTGGCTAAGCCCTGTGTACGTCTTCGGCAATTTGCCCTACCTACACCGCCCGGATGCAATTTCGACCTGGTCCTGGTGAATAGCTGCACAGCGACAGGCAGATGAACTATAAAAATATTATGCGATCACCTAATAAACGTGAGATTTATCGGAAGGTATGCTTAGATGTCAGTTGACTCAAAGGAACTAAACAGTCAGGCCGAACCGGTATTATTTTTTCGGAGTAGGTCGAACCCATAAGACTAAGATACTATCAAAAACTATAATCAAACAAAATAACGATAAAATATACTCGAAATAAAGTTGACTCACCGACGATTTGGCAACTTTCCAATCAGTAGACTTATAAAGATCATAAGCTCTCCTAGCGATCGAATCAGCTTGTTTGTATTTGTTCTATGTGCGAAATGATCCACCTCATACAGCACAAACCCAGCAAACACAGAACGTTTTCGAACATTTTGTAACTATCCCAGAGTGCAGGAAAA
>JAUOBX010001250.1:0-14628 GCA_032360705.1 Eupentacta quinquesemita
ACAATTATTGATATCTTCAAATATTTGTGGATATCCACAATTCAATTATGGATATCCCTAATTCATTTATTGATATCTTCAAATGATTGAATATATCTTCAAATGCTGATTAAAAACTAAAACGGCTTGCCATACGCACGACACAGAAGGCAATGCACTGCGACCAGTAGGAAGATGTCCTGCGTTTTTGCGAGTCGGCCGAGCGCGCGTCACCTGGCAACAGGGGCTGCACAGCCGGCCCACTGCGCAAAGCGGAAGCTTCGTCGATGTTGCGTTGTCCAGCTATCAAGGCAGTTAATTATGAGGTCTTGACCGATAATTCCGATGTGTTGGTTCGCTAAGCTGGGTACTTTGAGGATTTGTACAAAGCTGATCCACTAATCGGGGAAATTCAGATAGAGGATGATGCTTTCCTGGTGGCATACCCACTGTAGATTGCAGCAAACCATAGAAAAAAAACTCGAGGAGAATTGGAGTCGTCGTGGCTCCGATGGTATGTGCATACATTTGAAGACGCTCTGGACATGGCCTCGTGTGGCCGGTTCGGTGTATTCCCAGTTAACTGGAAAATGGCCCTCATTGTCTGGACGCGAGAAGGTTCAGGTTGTGGGTGTCAGGGTTGTGAGGTGAAGTCAGAATTCCTGACCTGGACTTCACGAATGTCGATGCTGCTTTGCTTGCTAAATTTGTGGATTCTCTGATGAGGCTGTTCCGTTGGAACTTCACATGCCAAACGGAGTTCCACTCCTTCCGTGATGATGTGGATAGCGCTGTTAGGTCTGTGTCGGTTTCGAGCGGGGCTGTCACGCAGTCTTTCGTTTACCTTAGCAGTGTCATTAGTGGCACTGTGTCTTGCAAGCTCAAGGCCAATAGAGTCACAGCATACGGTGTCATGAGGTCACTGCGTGGGTAGTGGCCGGTGGCAGTTACGATATCTGAACAGAGGAGCCAAGCTACATGTAACCAGCTCAATTTTACTTCCAGTCTCGTTGTATTCGTTGTGTACAGGAACGCCAGCCATTCGTGTCCCGATATATGGGGAGTCATTTTTGGTCAAAAATGGAGAAATTGTCAAATTTTGATAAAATCCTTGTAAATCAAGCAATGTCGAACCTGACTGGGCCGATCGAGCCGAAATTTGGTGTGTGGGTTCCTGACGATGTGTACAGGAACGCTATTCATTGTTGTACGGAGTGGGGGTAATTTTTTGCCAAAAATGAGGAAATTGCCAAATGTTGATGAAATCCTTGAAGCAAAGTCCAACCTAGCTGACTGGACCGATCAAGCCGAAATTTGGTGTGTGGGTTACTGACGATGCGTACAGGAACGCTATTCATTTATGTAGCGAGGAGAGGTCGATTTTTGTCAAAGATGTGGAAATTGTGAAATTTCGATAAAATCCTTGTACTGTGATCGAGCAAAGTCCAGCCTGACTGGACCGATCAAGATGAAAAAGTCAAAACTGCCTGAATAAATCAGTGGGTAGATTGACCCTGACCAATTAGGCCGAAATTGAACAAGCTCTCCCATAAAATTAAATCATCATCGTAATCAAGAATATGAATTATTCTCCTAATCCACAATGAATCTCTATAAGCCTCTATTGGCTTTCTGATTGAGATGACCACGTGAGGGATCACTGATCAGTCTGTGGACGCCCTGTTTCTAAGACACACTCGTAAGCCTAGTGGTTCTACTTCATTATTTAGTATCTTAGATATACACCATAAATACTTTGGAGAGCAATACAAATGTAATGGGATGTGAAGAAGAGGCAAGCATGTTATTACAGAATAAATTATCTGTATCACCTAGCCTTGGAAAACGGAAGGAAATAAAACTGCACACATCCCAATTGAGTTACTACACAAACATGTATCACCCATTCTGTGCTGTCACCAAAAAAGGCCTATGCCATATGTATGTTGACTGGTTCAAGTTCTGGTATGTTAATACCAATGTCACCAGGATGCTAAGGGTAAAATGAACAATTATTTTAGGTCCAATTTCATGTTGTTCTTGTCATTTGAATAGCCTGAATAGTGAAGGACTCGGGGAGGACTCGGACCGAGTTCTTTGGGCCGAGTAGTTGTCGTTCTCGTTCGAGTCCTTCAAAAAGAGACTCGAGACCTAGTCCGGTCTCCAATCCTCCAGCACTGATACATAGGCGTGGTCAGGGTTTTAGGGTGAAAGGTCATCTAGGGATTTTTCATCAAAACAGTAAATTCCAAGATAATATGGGGGAAATGATTCTCCTCCCACATAATCTAATTTGATGATCATGAAAGCTGGTCAGTATTATTTTCAGTGTTGGAGGACTCGAAGCCGGCTCGGTCTTGGCCTCGGAAATTTGATCGCGGCCGGGCAATTGTAATGGGAGTGTCTATCTATCTATCTATCCGCCTATCTATCCAGTCCGTAAAGTTTTGTTCCTTTGGCCGCCATGAGTTCGTTCAAACTTGGAGGCAATGTCCAGTGAATGATGACACAACAGTGACCTTTTAAAGGTCATTGCAAAGGTCATTAAAGGGGCATAATGAGCATTTATGTGAAAATCTGCAGAACACTACTTCTCCTTCAAAGTACAACAGATTTCCTCGATATTTGGTCATACTTTTCCTTTAATAGTGCTGCATAAAAGTTGTTCACAAATTATGGATGACCGATCATATCGTTCAATAGCTATTGGAAACTGAAAAACCTCTGAAAACTGAAAATACTGTTGAGAAAGTTTCTCTTCCTACAACGAACAATGGATTTCCTTGAAATTGGGTTATAGTGTTCTCTATGTTGTGCTTCCTAACTCCTAAGAGGTGTAAAAAGTCGATAAATCGTCATGTAGATGGTTATATCAAGAAAATTGAGGAAAACTGCAAAACATCACTCTTGCCATGAAGATCGTTGGATTTTCTGGAAATTTGATTCGTAATGTTCCTTAAGCAGTGCTTGTTCATATATGGAGCATAACATTCCTATTTATACCCACGAAACATTATTACAGGTCTAAAACAGAAAAATCCCTCCCCAAAACAGGGTCAAACTGCTATATGTTCTGCCATTGGTTGATTTGGTTCTCCTTTATTGTCACATTGGCTACCCTGTTAGCCATCCCCTGGTGCAGTGTGAAAGTTGTTTATCTAACTGTGTGGTTTAAAGGGTCACTTCATGTGGTTATTCCGTGGGTTGACCCTCCGAGGCTTTATTCATTGGGTAATATTTATTGCATTGACCAATGACAGAAGCCTAACCAACACTGTTGCCTTCAAGGCAATCTCTCCCTCTCAACAATGCCATATTCACATAGATTTAGGGGAGGGAGGCTCACAGGGTAGATCTAGGCTGCAGGTTGTTCCTAAAACTGCTTTGTATTAATTGGTAATTGGCAGTGTATGGTCAAATACATCAGACCAGCTAAGCTTGTTGGGTCATCGTGATAGCATGGGCTGTCTGTCACCATGCTTGAAAATGGGGAAATCTGCAATAAAAGTCAAAGGGAAATGAGAATGGTCGTTGTGAAGGGGTCCTATAGATGATTATGGTATCTAATTGGTGTCATTAGTGTCAGTAGCTATGGAACAGTGAACAACTGCAAAGTGCTGAGTACTCCTCTCACCGAGGACATCATAATTATGTAGGAATTTAAATTGTAATGTTTCTTGTGAGTTGGATGTGCTACCCAAAAGTGTTGACATTTTGAATAGTCATATATTTCAATCGATTGAGTTAATGTCATATAATGTCTGTGGCGACCAAATTGTAAAAACGAAATGGAAAAAAGATGGACCCTCACTCAGGCTCACACTGGCTTGAAGGCCAATGGAAGACGGAAGTGCTGAACATGACTTTGCAGATTATGATTGCCTTTGACTAGTATATTAGGAAAATCCAACCTCCAAAATGTCTTTCAGTCAATGTGAAGTGAGGATAGATCTGTTACTACGAAATGTTTTTCAATGTTACAAAGGGAAGGAAAATGCATGCTCAGTATAAAGTCAATGCAAAGTTGACTTTTCTAAGCTCACGAGAAATGTGGACCTGATATGAAAAACAATGAAGGAATGGAAATAATAGTCATTGTGAAGATACAAATTTAGGGGTATTAAAATATGCTATTTTCATCTATGCAAGTTTCGAAGCAATGAATTAGCCCTTCACCTGGCCTATGCGTCTTTGGTGCATGTGACTGAAGTTGGACATAAAACATTTTTGGCCACCATTGCCAATTGTTTAGGTCAAACTAAATTGTACATGTTGCTATAAGTCGACCTCTCTCTTGCACTGTTTATGAATATTCCCGATGAATTAGTCCCCCACGGCGTGCCGGATGCGAAGCGCCACGAGTGTGCACAAAAGACTGTAGAGACCTTCATCATGACTGCTGTGAGATGGCGAGTAACGAAGTGTTATATAGGAGCAGATGCAAGTAATGGCAATGACATTCATTGTACGGGCCATCTCCTGTGATTCACTTGTTCAGCTCTCAACACAAATTGTCTACATCCAAATGAATAGCGAATGAATAATTTTGCTCTAGCATAATTGAGCCAAAACATAACAGTGCAATACACGTCATACAAGGTTACTACATATTGAATAATTGTCCAGTTTGAGCAAAGAAGTATTGCAAAGAAGTAACTAAAATACAGTGCCATGCCTGGATTGCCTTGAATAATTGTCAATATTGAAGATATAAGAAGGTATACGGTGCAGCGCATGCACTTTTGACATACAGTCATACCTCCACACACATATATATCTGCTATTATGTACAATATTATGATGTAGCATTGTAGCGTGACCTATAGACAGTGGGAACTGTTAGGAGAAATGATTTCACAATGTTTCTGGATGGCGCTATGTTATCTGCTGTATTCCTATACATTTCGTTTTCCTTTCTCCCAGTCCTCAAATTTGAGATGGTTCTGTTGACAATATTTAGCCAGCTGGAAGTAGGCTAAAAACTTTCTGGTTTTTGGCAGACACCGTTAAAATTGGAAATATTTGCGGTTGCAAGTCATTTTGCAAAACATTTGCTTGTTTCTAGACGGAGCTCGAACTCTGACTAGACATGAACAGGCGGCTTATTAATCGCCCACGTGTATATTTTCCTGCCAAATTCATGAAAATTCCACCTCTGATGACCTCGCCCCTTCTAATCTACTTCGAAGAAGACGAATCGCAAATTGGACCGCGACTGACGTTTAAATGACCTCCATCTCGCTTCTGCAATAGAGTACTCAGAGTGATCAGTATAACTTATTCTTGGCAAGGCTGACTAGCTCATATTTATTCCACTTTTTGGGAGCTTGTAACTGATCATTTCTGCATTCCATGTTTCTGTTCCTGAACACTAGTAGGTGTAACTTGTTAGGAGGGCCCACCCTCTCACATTTACAGGAACTAGAATATGCATGTTAGGTATTATTTACTATATGCTCATTCTTAGGTTTACCTGCTTTGCTTCACAAGGCCACTCATGGCATCTCAATCGAATTTCCATTGCCCCAACGCCAGGCCCTGTGGGTTATTAATGTGTACGGGGCTCCAGCAATAATACTATGTTGGATGTAGTGCAAATATGCTTTACTATATTGTCTTCGATATAATAGGTAGCCCGGCCTCGGAGGATGCGGCCTCGGAGGATGCGGCCTCAGCCTTGGCCTCGGGGAGGTGCGGCCTCGACTACAACACCGATTATCATTGACTGATGTCACATATGGGGAGTTCGGGCATTTGAGGTCAACGGTCATCTTGGGTCAATTCCAGACATTTTGTGGTGGAATGCCTAAAGTTGAGGTTGGTCAGTATTATCGTTAGCGACCGATTCTACGTGGGATATAAGACTGACACAATGGTGCATTACCATTTCCTATGTACTACATATTCATTTGTCCGGTTTGAGCTACTAAACCATTGTAGTTGAGGCCCTGACACCTCTTTTTAGGTGATGGTTGCATTCTTTGGGGCCAGAGTTTAGGTTGTCTTAATAACATTCAGTTATGTTCAAATTTGGGAATGTTCGAACAATAATTAAAAAAATGTCGCCAACTCGACCTCCCATAACCTTGAAATGGCCGCCACGTCTTACGGGACTGACTGTAGACCACATCCACCAAGTTCCGTCCGAATCCAACAAAGTTCAAGAAATTGGGGAAATTCCACTTCCGTTGACCCTGAAATGACCTTCATGTTTTTCGGAAACAAATGTAGTCCACATCTACCAAGTTTCGCTTGAATCCGACAATGTTAAAAAATAACGACGTTTCGCAAATTTACCCTCCGATGACTTCGAAATCGCTGCCATGTCGTTCGGGACCAACTCTAGACCACATCCACCAAGTTTCGTTCAAATCCAACAAAGTTAGGGAATTCACGTAAGATTGACCTCCGGTAACCTCGGAATTACCCCCTATTTTTCGCGTCCACCTGTAGTCCACACCCACCAATTTTCGTGTCAATCGGACAAACTTGATATTTTCGAATGAAACGAGTGTAATGGAGGGCAGCAGTCCTGCAACAACGCCCACTTTCGAACCCATCCAAGATTTCTCCGAGGCGAACATTCGGGCCAAGTTTCGATTCAATCAGACATTGCGTTGGAGAGTTATTGTGTTAACACGAAAATCTTCCGTCGGCGGAGACGACGAAGGCAAAACCAAAATATCCCCGAAGTGGGGATATAATAAGGGCATACATGTGGAGTAATTTGAGTTCAAGGTCGTTCAAAAGTCACGACACCGCTGTAGTTGAAGTCACTAAAGGCCGAAGTTTACGCCACACCCTCGAGGCCAGATGTCATTATTTAATAATAATAATTCAAGTCCTTCAGAACAATGCTGCTCGTCTTGTGACCAGATTTCCGAAACGTGCAAACATAACTCCTGTGTTACGTGAACTCCACTGGCTCCCTATTCGTGCGAGGATTGAGTACGAGCTTCTATACGTAATCTTCAGGGCTTTGAACACAGTAGCACCAAAGTACCTAACAGATCTGCTTGAAAAATACGTTCCTCCTCGTCGACTAAGGTCCCAGGATAAAGGGATGCTGGATTTTATTGATATAATATATTTGTGTAAAGCGCTTTTGAACAAACTTTCGTTTGAAAAGCGCGCTATATAAATATGGCATATGATAATAATAATAATGCTGGTAGAGCCTGTCTACCGGTCAACAAACTTCAGTGGCCGGGCTTTCGCAAATCTGGCACCACGCCTGTGGAACGACGTCATCGTGAAGGGAAACGCCACTATTTCCGAGAAACTCACAGCTGTTGATTTCAAGAGAGGATTAAAGACCACTCTATTTAACAAATATTTGAATTAATTTTCTTCAGGGAGCGCATTTGAACATTGTGTTGCACAATGGACACCTGCGCTTTATAAGTGACAATTATTATTATTATTATTAATGTCTATTCGAAACAGGTATTCTGTTCCTTTGTTGAAAACGAATACGATTCGTAGTCAACGGATGAATCCCAATGACAAGGGAGAAATGTACTGGTGAATAAACAGTCGGGATTCGAAAATGATATCGACGAGGCGAAGTCTATTTGACTAATCCATATAATCCCCATATTGACGAAACATTGCTATGTCGTTTTGCGTTTGACGTTCCATAATAAACTAATCATATGTAGTATACTTTCACTATGAATGAAACTTAATTTTTTATCAAACACACCACTGTAGTATATCCACAAGTTTTCAAGGTATTGGTAGAGGTTCAGAAAACAAATCTGCTGGAAGTAATTTGGCTCGTTCACCTGGAAGATCCTCTCTCAGGAATATGTTAACTATAAGTGCATGTGGTTCCAAACGAGGCGCCCGGGTTATTTGCTGTGACATCTCGTATTCGAATTTGCTTCCTCTTTGATTTGGTGCGATGTCAGCCTTCCGTGCATGATCTGGTATTACCGAACATACGATTACTTAAGTTAGTTCGTGTTTGAAATGATATGATGGCTATTATTTACTGAGCATGTTGAATGCATGGATATAAAAGTATACGTCTAACCTATCACGTTAATATATATACTATATAAACTACTACTATATATTTTTCCCGAAGTGATTTTTGTATTCGATATATGGAAGGCGGAGACAAAGCCTACTTGTTATCACAAATACATATGGGTAATATCATTTATGTGGGGTGGAAATACGTTGCATGACGTCACGACACAAATATACTCTCAGTATGAGGGTATCAATTTAATATTATGGTACTTAGCAATATGATGATAATATATATAATGATAATGAATTGAAAGGTCTGGCTGTCAGGACACGGCGCAATTACCTTTTCTCCAGCTGACACTAGACTGTGACAATTGCTTCCCGAGATATCATGTGAATAAACTTCCACTCTTTTATATAGCGCTTTCTAACGTCAGTGACATGCTAAAAGAGCTTTACAGATACTACCCAGTGATCATGGGAAGCGGTACGCACTCTGACAACCCCAGACAGTATGTGGCAGCAGCTGACTCACCGCAGATAGTACTCAACCAGACTCCTTACAGGTTTCCGAAAACCGTTAACATGACAATCGTTGGAGCCCTAAATCACACGCTGAACACCACATGGGGAAACCAAACATCACCAAGACTGGTACTGGCGAACTGGTACCCGCGGGCACACGACAGAAGCTCACAGGGACACCATACTGAGGCCTTCATCCTGCAGTGGATCGATAACAACTTGCATACGATATTCCGAATATTGTGCGCTCATTAGGGGTGTCATGGGACCTGGAGTGGAAGCTGAAATATAATTTGATATACAAACGAACAAAACATATGTAATCACAATTCAATCAGAGGTGATCACCCACGTTCCGGTGGGGATTTATTACGTCACCTGGGCCAGATCTGGATGGATACAATTCATACTTGGTTTACGTGTGCAACTAGTAACCGCACATGGAACAGTGAAGGAATTAGTAGCATTCAGTGTATCCAGTGGTTAAACTGTGTATTCTCATACACTAGCTACCCCCTACGTATCCAAAAGTACATTAGTCAACGTAATAACTCACATTTTCCGTTCAAGGAGGAACCACTTTTGAGGCGGTATCCCACAGCGATGAATGATTATTCCTCCCACGCCTTCTTATTCGATATGGATGGACGCGGCATATTCGTCCGTCAAATAGTTATTACTTTGCAATCCTACAATCAATGTAGGCTCAATACTGACAATGCGCTTTCACTGGAAACGATATACCAGTATCTACAGAATGATGAATTCCAAGGTATTGGATTATAACACAGCATGGCGTTAAACCGTGTAATAACAAAAATATAACATTTCCCGTTCTGTTATTACCTCACGATATAAGATGTTGGATGTGTTTTTGACTGACTGTGTATGACTGGAAGACGTTTTTTGTTGTTTGGTAACTCAATACATGAATTTGGAGGGGATTTCCCTCATTTCTGAGCGAATTTGGGCTGATCTTTCATCATTTTTCATGATATCCAAGAATTGCAAAGCTCGAATGATTTCAAACTTTGCAACAAGGTGGAGGACACAAATGATAGATTTTCCCTCAATTTGGCCGATAATTTCGAGGAATGCAAAATTTAGGGGGAAATTCCCTGATTCTGGGGAAATTTTTGAATTTGGCTCATTGTCGGGCATTTTCCATGATATTGAAGAATTGCCCGGCTCGAATGATTCCAAGCTTTGCGAGGAGGTGGAAATACACAAATGCAGACATTGGGAGGAAAATTCCCTAATTTGGGGGGGAGATTGTGAATTTGGCTAATTTCCAGACATTTTCCATGATATTGGAAACTCGCGAGGCTGGAATAATTTCCCACTTTGCAAAAAGGTGGAAAGACAAAATACTGACTTTACCTCAATTCGGGGCGAACATTTTGAATATTGCAGAACTTGGAGGGGAATTCGTTGATTTGAGGGCTAATTTTCCACCATTCTTCATGATATTGAAGAATTGCGAGTTTCGATCAATTCAATAGTTTGCACTAAGGTGAAAAGATACAAATTACAGGTTTTCACTTAGGGGTACATATTAAAACAAATGCAGGATTTGAAGGGAAATTCCCTCATTTAGGGGCAAATTGTGATTTTTGCAAATTTGTTGAACTGAACTGAAATGATTGTAAAACCTAGCGACTAGGTGAAATTGAATAAATTACATATGTTTCCTCAACATGAGGCGGCATTTATTGGTTTCACAATCGCAATGTATACAATTGTTACTATGGGGTGCAGCATAGTGTTCACAGTGAATCATTTTGAGAAGCAAACTGTATTGGCCAGTAAATTTGACCCAGCCGATGGGATATGCAACTCTGTGGACTGCCCTCTTTTTATAACTTGTCAAATATTCAAAGGCCGAAATTTTTGATGTTGATGAATAATTAGTCGTCTCTTCTCTAATTCTTGGAGTTTGCGAATTGTTTGCTTTGTGAGCGGCCATTGTAGATTTCCCATTTATCCAACCTTCCGTCACATTCGCGAACCGATCAGATCAAAATAATAATGGGCGAGAATAGGAGTTTGATATTTGCTTAATTGGAAAGTTTCGTGTCAATGACATGTACAGTTTCGGAGTTAGTAGCGAATGTGATTAAAGTACGGATTAACGTCAAATCCAATATGACCGCCCCAGGGCGCTGCAGCGAAGCCCACTATCGAGCCTATATGAAACATCCTAAGAGCAAACATATGTGATAAAGACGAACGGACGGATGAACTGACGGAGACACAAGATTATTGCTTGAGCTGCTCAGCTACAACTGAAATGGTAAAATTACACGAATTGGAGGTTTTCCATAATATTTTGTAGTTTCTTCCAAAAATGTGCATTTTTGTTATATTGTCATACTCCCAAATTTCGCGCTGTTCTGCAACGTATTCGGTAATTGCCCTCATTACAAACTTGCATGAAAGGATGTAAAGGATATAAATTGTATGTTAAAAATATACACAATGGATTTGTATTATATCAAAGCTATATACATACTAAATTCCAGCCTGGTCGGACCAAGCACTATGGACTGATCGTGTAGACAAGACATCCGATCTCTTTTGAACTCAGATGACCTCTGCCCTGACCCCAAAGCAATAGAGATCATATACCCGCCATGGGGAACTTCTCCAGCTCCAGGAGGCAATAATTTACGAGAAACGTAATTGGATGGATCCATCTTCTTGTTAAAAACTAGTCCTCAACATACAGGATTACATAATAGGACAGGATCGCCTCTTCATCGACGGCTTCGAAGCTAGAGTGAAAAAGACAGCTCCTCCAGCAGGCACATGTGCACCTCTCAATAACGGAGGATGCTAGTTGGCTCAAATTCATTAAAATACTGAACAGTAATTGGCTATGAATCATATATGATGATTGGATCAAGAGAATATGCAACATCATGGTACACGAAATATGAGCTCGATTTATACATCGCGGTAACAAGCCAGGCGTCATATGGCTACATATGTTTATTCGACTTAGTCAATTTAATACGATATTTGAGCTTGATTGCTTCGCAAGAATGTTCTATTAAACAAGTAGATGGATACAGCTAATACTTGGTATACATACATAGTGACCAACTCAGGTCGAAGTTCAACAGCGGTCATTTACCCGGAAATATCTCCGCGAGGATTCCATAATTATAACCATAGGCCTATCATACCTGTGTTTCCTGAAACATGAATGTATGCTATATTGTATTGTAACTATAGCTACCGCCGGTCGAATTAGTAGCATTTAGTGTATCCAGTAGTTTTATCGTGTATTCTCACACAAAGGCTACCCCCCTACGTGTCCAAATGTTCAGTATCCAGCATAATTACTGACATGCTCCTTTTCAAGATGACAGGCTCCAAGCCGGTTACCCCACGGCCACTGACGGCGATGAGAGGTTATTCCACCCACGCATTTTCCTCGATATAACGGCATATCCGTCCGTATACGGTATATATTCAGATTGTAAAATTGCTGATAGCATCGATGACAGCATCTCCAGTCAACAGGAAAGTCGTCGGAGGGGGTGGCAGAGTGAGGTGGGGGAGGGAGGGGGGATGCTGAGAGTTGTGTAACTCAATGGATGTAACTTCAATACACTGACAAAACCCTCCCATTGGATACAGGTATCTACAGAAAAATGTATTTGAAGGAACTTTGGATCATAAAACAGCACGGCGCCAAACTGTGTTATACCAAAACTAAGAAATACATAGTTGGCATCAATTGGTTCCACAAGGAATATTCCAGGAAGTAAGATGATATTGGGTAGGGCCTAACTCGCTAATGCAAGGATATGTTCGAGTGAAAACACAATATTAGATGAAACAACAGTGACAACATGCGCATTTTACTAGAATATATGCGAGTGCGTCGGATAGTATGAATATTGGGCACCTATGAAGTGACACTTGGAGACACGTGAGCAGTTGTGGTTGCTACTTGCTAGTAATCCATTGTCGCCTAAGTTATTTCAGCCGTTGCCGTTTCAATATGATAATTCTCATCTGATAACCAACTACCAGCGGTTTAATCGATTTCGCTAATGGCGCTGACGATAAACTCTCTAGAATGAGACTGAGCAGGTTGAACAGAAACAACTGCTGATGAAACGAGGTCAATCAGAGTTCGCGAATTTGAAATATACGACACCTCGAAGAATTAATGAGACGCGATTTCCGCCGGTTTATTACGATCATTCGAAACAAGACACACATTTAGGAGGAGTTTACGACGAAGCTCTCAACATTCGCAAATGATGGCGATGTTACCAATCATGACAACAAATTGTGAAAATTAATACTACTAATTTGTTTTCCAGAGAATAGGAGCATCCATTTTAGGCTGATTACTATGCCTCACGCATGTTTACTATTATTATTCTCAGTCGCTTCAACTGCTAGATCCTGTTTGGGAAATACTTCCGCTCCGATTGTTTTTTGCACAGAGTCAGACGGAGAGACGTTTATTTGCTATTAGCGCCTGTCTACAAACCAAATCTGAATATGGGTATATTCATTTGGAGAGAAACAAATAGTGGATGTACGTTTTGAAGTCCGTATGTACACTAATGGTTAAACCAATTACATATCGAATAATATTCCGTTGCATCTTCACCACTTATTGTCATAATTATACAGTCACCATTTCATCCAAATCAATTCAATGAACTTGCCAAGTTGTTTCCATAACCAGCCAAACGCTTATTTATGCTGCCTTTGTTGTCCTAGCTGAACCAGGGCACTTGTTCCCGGTGTGTCCGTTCGTATCGTTCGCGAATCAGGCCACGTAGCCTTACAAGAGTCCTCAAGAGGTGAAACTGCATGCAAACGTCGATAGAATGGTTCAGTATAATGGAGGTGGCCATCTACGTTTTAGTGTACATTCATTGCCGGTTTTGAGGCTTGACAAGAAACCCTATATGGGCAGATTTGTTCAATGTCATTTCGTTGAACATTCTCGAAACATTGTGTACATCGACAAAGACACATAATCTCCAATGTATTATATTCACATTAATAAAGCCAATTTGTTACCAGTACTCATTTGCCTAGGCCAGCTTCCCCATAGCGATGATCCTCATCTTATCTAAAGTCTGATGATACTTTAATGATGATGTAGGTGAAATTAGGCATTAATGTACAACATCAATGTATAATTAATGAACAGTCCACCCACGTCAGCCCACTCGATATACTCCCACGCATAATCTAGCCCTTAGTATCAAACAGATAGATAGCATCTGTTTGGTAAAGAGTCTCCCAATGTCCTTTCTTGCTAAAAGGGCAACATTCAGCTGTTTAATGCTTAAGGACTGTTGAAATACCGAATATGAACTTCGCCACTCGGAGCTGAATGACGAAATCTCACCAGGTTCCATTATGAAAACCACAGGTGTATGCCTTTCCTCGAAATAATTGAACCATGAAACATTTATTCAGTTTTTCAACCAGTTTTTGTAACATTTAAATGATTTACAACATTGTGTACAGTTTGTAACACATTCAATACGATGGAACTGATAAACGCTATGCTATGGCTTCAGGTGGTATACTTCATCGTCCTAAAATTGAATACAATTTACGCATGATCTAACCATCGAGTAATCACTCTACCCAACTGTTAAATAATCAATACTTCTATTGGTTTCGTTGATAATTCATTTTTTGTAGTCGCATGAATAAATGTACTATACTTGCTGTTTCGACTTACTGTTGCGACAAATAACAATCCCGGGACTGTTTTGCGTTGAACACCAATTATGGAGACATATATAGCCCTGCTTCAATATGGAGTAAGCTAGTACTGACACTTTTTCAACGCGAAATACACGTGTGATGTGTTCAATTGGCAGTAGGCAGGTGAGTGGTCGATTATCACTTTGCATTTTTTCTATAGCCCAATGAACCTACTACATTGATTTCTCTGGAGAAAAAGAGATCAGAGTTATTTAGAATTGAGAGATTCGTCTTTGGTACAAAATTCGAGTAGGTGCATGAAAGAAGGAACATATGCCTCGTACTGGATTGAAATTGTCACTGTATCCAAATCGTCTTGAGGTGTTGGCTACAATTTGATGATTAAGGTACCGCTACAGGATCATGTGAGTGATTTCCAATTTGGAC
>JAUOBX010001361.1:0-12710 GCA_032360705.1 Eupentacta quinquesemita
CACATATCATAGTAGTAGTACCTTTGAATAACGCCATCGCCCATCGCAACACTTAACTATACACAATACGTTTTTTTTCTGAGGAATGTATGTAATGAATGATTCTTACTTGTGCTGAAAGCTCCTGCAGATGTTGAAACTATGGATGATAAACATATTCACAATAGCGGGTTTATTGTACAGTATAGATCATGTGACCAACCTCTCATCTGTCAATTTCATATCATAGTCATTGATAACTAGTACAATGTGGTAGTAATGGTTGCATTATGGTATAGTGCAGCTATCGTAACACTTCGGACTACATTGTAGTAAGTTACTCAATGAAGGATTCTTACTAGCTTCTCTAGTTAGTAGAAATGAAAACAATGAATCAAGTTTTGGTCACCAGGCAAGGGCGAATTTCGGACATATTGACCTTGGTCGTAGTCAGTATACAACACGAATGTCCATAGCGTCGATAACAGTTCCATTAACTTATTATTTGATTTCCGTCTTGAGTATATTTCATATTGAATATATCAGCCATCATAGAAAGACTCGCATAACATTCGCATGAAAATAAATTCGCATTACCCAAGGACTTGTTGAAGAACTTGCAAACAAGTGTCCATATTTCGCGTTTTCTATACTTAAGAGGGAAATCAAATAATAGGTAAATGAAACCTTTATCGACGCTATGGAATACTGGCCACGATCAAGGCCAGTAGGTAAGAACACACTTAACCGGGTGACCAAACCATGATTCATTGTTTTCATTGCTACCAGGGGAGCTAGTAAGAATTCTTTATTAAGCAACTTACCTTCTTGTGGTCGCGAGGTGGCCCGTTTGGCTAGAACGTCGAGCTGGTAATCTAGAGGTTACCGGTTCAAGTCCGCGTTGTACCCTTGAGCAAGGTGCTTTATCCCGATTCCTCACAATGAGTGGAAGTTGATTTTCATGTTGGCGTCCGCGTGTAATGACCACCTCCTTCGCATTGAGGTCACGCTTCGGAGGCATTGCATTGGTCCGTGACCTGGCGAGGGTTCGTAGCCGACAGTAGTGCTCTATCCAGATATACACCCTTGTCGGCTTGTATGGGATCGGTACCCGTGTTCGGCGAGTGAACCATGAGAAATCATGATACATTGAACTAAACTGCCAATTCTCTATCCTGAAGGGAGTATAGTTATTTATTACAGCATCCTTACCAGCTCCTTTTCGTGCTGTTGATAGGAGAACGGAAATACAAGCAATTAATCATGTTTTCATCATCCAGACGATGGCGTATTGATATCATACTGGTATTTGTTACGTCATCATACCACACACATTATCTAGCAGGTCGAGTTGTTGAGGTGTGATACTTCTTTGTACGGAATATGGGTAATTTCCTAGGGATCGCATGAATAAGAGCACACGAGAAACGTTTTCGAGCTCAAATGAAAGAGCATTCTGCTAGTGGAAATGGAATGAGATGCAATGATATATTTTTAGGTTATTGCGTGTCGGCGAATGTTGGGAATAGCCGTGATATCGAATAGTTCTGACAGCTCCAGTGCGGGATGCCGCCAAACGCTGGCCGCAAGATGAAGAGTTGAGCAATGTGTAACATCGTTACAGCTCACTAAACTCACAGGTCATATACATATTGTGTAGCTAACATCCTTCAGATCTACGGTCTATGTTATAATATGTATTATTTACTGTTATCGTTCGCCAGTACGTTGTGGTAGTAATTGTCAGTTCCATCATCATGTTACATTAAACTACACTACCAATGTCATTAAAGAAGTAAGTTACTCACTTAGTTTACCCGTCTCTATGGTGATGAAATGATAGGAATGGAAAGAGTAAAAATCGATAATGTTTTCGGAAACCGATATATTTTCCTAATATATTGGTATTAGTCATGCTCTGCATAACACACAGATCAGCCATTTCTCAATCCTTCTGAGTGAATTCTGAATACATTTCTTCTAGTTAGCATCTGTCCGTTTCCTGTGTTCGTTGATATGGTCTTGCATCGTTCGGAGTCTGAGTAGTGGGATAACCCAATCCTTGACCTAAGTCGAGACATCTATGCAGTCATTCCTGTGTATGTATAAGTGCGTGTGTGATGTCAGGCTGCGTTTACACGATAAAACGATCATACTTGATCCCATTCTAGATGACGTTCATACTTAGTATGTGCGTTAATCATGATGAGCACACGATCCTTCTTGTTTAGGGTTCAGGTCAGAAGTCATATAAGCTCAACACAAGTCAGAACATTCTGTGAGAAGGATATGTCCAAAATACGTGGTCTAATCAGGCTGATATTTCCTGGGAGTACCGGCAATGTACTTTGCATTCACCGTACGCTGTAGCTGTTGCACTGAATATCGATAGCATTTTTTTAATTAGTAACAGTTAATGGCAGTTCAGATTGACGGCCCTTCCCAAACCCACATGCTACAGTAGCTCCATATAAACAGAAGCTAGTACAAGTTGGACTGTGTGGTTAGTTTATGAATCAGGACAATTCCCATGTTGACGGAGAGGAGTTCGGCGGATATCAATATTATTGTATTACAGTTTGCGTGTATACACATATCATAGTAGTAGTACCTTTGAATAACGCCATCGCCCATCGCAACACTTAACTATACACAATACGTTTTTTTCTGAGGAATGTATGTAATGAATGATTCTTACTTGTGCTGAAAGCTCCTGCAGTTTTTGAAACTATGGATGATAAACATATTCACAATAGCGGGTTTATTGTACAGTATAGATCATGTGACCATCTCATCTGTCAATTTCATATCATAGTCATTGATTACTAGTACAATGTGGTAGTAATGGTTGCATTATGGTATAGTGCAGCTACCGTAACACTTCGGACTACATTGTAGTAAGTTACTTATTAAATGATCCTTACTAGCTTCTCTAGTAGAAATGAAAACAATTAATCATGTTTTGGTCACCAGGCTGCTAAGCAAGGGCGAAATTCTAACATACTGGCCTTGATCGTGGTGAGTCTACAACACAAATTGTCCGTAGCGTCGATAACAGTACCATAACCTATTATCTTATTCCCCTCTTAGCTCTTTATCGACTGGGCGGGATTAGCAAGGCGAGGCTTACGCACGACAATGACCAGTATCTCGCTTGAGGGGGGCTCCTATGGCTGACCAATCGATGGCGGATGTCACGCCCCAGTGACCCATAACCACTCGGCCCGATACTCGGGCAACTACTTCGGTTTCGAGAGTCGACAAGAGTTTCTGTAGCCTATTTGATACATCGGACAGTATGGGGCTAACGATCGAGACTGAAAACTTTGACTTTTTTTCAACAGTGGTAGGCAAAGGGTTAATAAACAGTGGCTAAAGCCTTGTTCATTTGATCTTCATCCAGAACCCGTAAGCAGTCTGTCAACACCTTCTACCAATAACTCCCGTGGGATTGAGTAAGGCTACGAATAGCTGACTTGTTTTCTCCTCAAACTGTCATCTTGTAAGGTTCGAGCATTGGTGGATTCTGGGACTCCTATATATCTTGACTTGAGCTGAATTGGGGAGGAATGAAATGGGTTGTTTGGCCTATAAAGGTAGAACATTTGGTTAGATCATAAAGATTGAATAATGACATGAATTATAAATACAAACAAATTGGATGAATGAAGTCTACTATAAAGTGTACTGGGTTGAAAAGGCAGACATCATGATAGGGATATATCAGAGCAATTATGGTCAATAGAAATGGAGGAAATTGCACATATTCACACCTTTGCTACTAGTCATAACCTATTTTTCAATCAAAACCACTAATCGCGCAACTAAGACGGGACACTCATGGCGAACGCCTTGTTAAGCTTTCTCAAACTTGAACAATGGAGAATATTTGGAGATACCCATAGCATGTAGTAGGAGCACCACAGTACGGTAGCGTAATTGAATTTATGGTTTGTCTCAATAAAACAAATTTCGCCATTATAAAAAGTTAGCCCAGAGGTCAAGAGGCCAAAAGGACGAATGAAGTCAAAGTGGGTCACCAGATGTAGTTCGTTTCATTGTCATGATGTCATTGTGAAATTCATCTGTATTTCAATGTTTCATGCTGGCCCGACCCTTCACAGATGATAGGAGTGTCATAGTATGTGAGTGTGATTGAATCTGCGGTTTTCCCCAATAAGGTGGATCTGGTAGTCACAAAAATCAGCCAGTAGTAGGTCACCACATGTAGTTCGCTCGGACTAGCAAATCTTCCCGTTGCGGCATTCACCTAAAATACCCCGTAGAATGCCACAATTGCCAATCTGTCAATGTCAAAAATCAAGTTATGTACATAATTCCGATGTTTTAGGCTGTCCCGACATTTCACGAAGGTTCATAACTTGAGATAGTGCTCTTCATATATCGTGTTGACAAGTTTCTTCTAGTTTGCCCAATCTAAACTATGGGCTTCCTCTTCACTATATGAGCAACCCACATACCAAATTTGAACCTGATAGATACTTGAGCTCTTCGGATATCGTACTGACAAGTTTTTTTCCATCAAATCTGTCTTCCCATTACCTTAACTGATCTTGCGCTCACAACCAAAGCTATGGTCTTCTCCATCACCATATAGGCAAATTTGATTAGATATTTATTTATTATTAGATATATAGGCTCTCTTGACATCGTGCTGATAAGCTTTTCAACTTTGTCCTCCCATTGCCTTGAATGAGCTTGAGCTCACCCCCAAAACAACAGGCTTTCTCCTCAATAGGCTTCTTCCTAATTTGACCATCATACCTGCTTGCGTTTGTTAGATATCGTGCTGACAAGCTGAGGTGTCAACCACATGCACAGACAGTCGACACTCATGCGTATTCGCATAGTTCCTTTCGCATTCGACAAAGGGATGAAAGATGTTAACAGCTATTGCTCGCCAGTGTGCTGTTGAAATGTCGTTATATGGAACTGTGTGGCCATCATGATACATTGAACTGCACTGCCAATTTTATATTTGGAGAAAAGTTACTTATTAGATGATTCTTACCACCTGCTGCTCCTGCTGCACCTGCTCTACCTGTTGCAACTGCTGTACCTGCTGCACCTGCTGCACCTGCTGCACCTGCTGCTCCTGCTGTAGATATGGTGATAGGCATTTAAAAAAAATGTTCTGATCATCCAGGCGATGGTGATTTTTCCAAAATACTGATGTTGGTAATGGCCATCACATGACATAAATCTCCTAGCAGGCAGAGCTGTTGACGTGTGGTCTTTCTTTGTCCGGAATATAATGTAATGCAAGAGCATTACATAGCTATATGTGGTGTGTCGAATAGGCGATTACGTTTAACAGTCGTTTGAAAGTTTGGAAGTTCTATGGTGGATGCCGTGCGAATAGCTTATTATATGTGTAAAGTTCACGAATGATCACTGTTGTTTCGTTCAGTCAGAAGCTATTATAAATATTGAAATATATGATTCTCCGAAAAGTGTGTAGAAAAAAAGAAGGATGTTATCTCAATCTGACAATTGCTTCATCCAATTATATTGTTTCCCTTTGGCGTACTTATGACATGGTGTTCTTCCTTGTCCGGAAAACCGTTCCTTCAGAATAATTATTGAATATATTCCATTATAGATATTGCGACATATGTACGTATTTAATTAACGTCGCAAACAGTTTCTTGGTAATTCGATGATATAACGGGACGAATGAAATGAGATTTGACCGGGGTGAGGTATACATAAGAAAGATAACAGTTATTGCTCGCCAGTATGCTGTCAAAGTTGTCGTTATATGGAACGGTGTGGCAATCATGATACATTCAACTGCACCGCCAATTTTATATTCTAAAGAAAATAGTTACACATGAAAGGATTCTTACCACCTGCTGCACCTGCTGCTCCTGCTGTAGATATGGTAATGGCAATGAAAACAAAGATATGTGTTTCGATCATCCAGGCGATGGTGATTTTCTTAAATACTGGTGTTGGTAATCGTCACCATGTGACACAAATCTCCTAGCGGGACGAGCTGTTGACGTCTGCCTCTCCTTTGTTCGGAGTATAATGTAATGCAAGATCAGTCCGCAGTCAGGCGAGTACACAGAGAAAAGAAGGATGTTTTCTCGATCTGACAATTGCTTTATATGGTTTCCCTTTGGCGTACTGATGACATGGTGTCCTTCTCCGGGCGGAAACCCGTTTCATAGAGTAATTATTGAATATAGCTTTGTTAAATTAAAGACAGCGCGACACATATAAACGTATTCCATTAACGTCCCAAACATTTGCTTGGGTACTTCGACAATATCTTGGGACGAATGAAATGGAATTTGGCAGGGGTGAGGTCAAATGACCCCAAATGACCTTGGACCAAACCCATAGATGATAAGGATCATGTACGCCATACGGCCATCCTACATGCTAAGTATGAAGTCCCTGCACCTTTCGTTCAATAGTTATCGTGTTTACAAGGTTGCTAAACTTCAACCTCTGTTGACCCCAACTGACCTTGAACCAAACCCATAAATTATAGGGATCATGTACGCCATATACATGAAACCCATAAATAATAGGGATCATGTCCGCCATTTGGCCATCCTACATACCAGGTATGAAGTCCCTGCACCTTCCGTTCAATAGTTATCGTGTTTACAAGGTTGTTAAACTTCGACCTCTGTTGACCCCAAATGATCGTGAACCAAATCTATAAATTATAGGGATCATGTACGCCATATGGCCATTCTACATACCAAATATGAAGTCTCTGCACCTTTTCGTTCACTAGTTATTGTGTTTGCATGGTTTTTATAGTTTGACCTCCGTTGACCCCAAATGACATTGGACCGAATAGGAAAACTGTAGGACTCATGTTCGCTATATGGCAAACCTACATACAAGTATGAGGTCTCAGCACATTTTGTTCACTAGTTATCGTGTTCACAACGTTTAAAGACTTTTACCTCTGTTGACCCCAGGTGACCTTGGACTAAACTCCAAAACGATAGGGACCATGTGCTCTATATGTCCAACCTACATACCAAGTATGAGGTCTCTGCACCTTTCCGTCCACTGGTTATCGTGTTTACAAGGTTTTCCAACTTTGACCTCTATTGACCCCATGTGACGTTGGACTGAATCTAAAACAATAGGGACCATGTTCTCTACATGTCCAACCGACATAACAAGTATGAAGTTTCTGCACCTTTCCGTGTACCATTTATCGTGATTGCACTACGATATCAATTTATATTCTGAACAAAGTGAGTTACTCATTGGAGTATCCTTACCACCTGCGGCACCTGCTGTAGATAGGGTAATGGAAATAAAAACAATGAATTATGTTTTATCATCCATAATATCTTATTATAGCGAACTTCTAAAAAAGATGATGTGGTCGTTGTCCTCATACGATGCAAATTTTCCAGCGAGCCGAGCTATTGACGTGTGGTTCTCATTTGTCCGGAATATAAAGTAATCGTCCAGGAACTGCACAAAGTAGAGCACACTAAGATATATTTAGGCTCGAATGCAGAGGCATTCCGCAGCGAGATGGTGCGCTGACACGGCGAGTATTTATAGCCGACTTTTTAAATTGTGTTATGTTGCGTGTCATGCCAACGGCGTCTTTTATGTGTACAGTTCACATACAGATACGAGAGTTCTGTTCAGTCAGAAGATAATACAAGAATCGATAAATTTAGCCTCGTTTGCCTTTCCAGTTGTTATAGATAGTAGTATTGGGAATGATAACAATAAATGTTGTTCTTTCTCCTTCTGACTACTGCATAATCTAAGCATGTTGGTTGTCGTCAAGTGTACTGATGACGTGGTATCCTCCTGTGTCTGGAAAACGGTTCTATTGAACTAATATTTGATTATATTTTCTTTTTAGGTATAAATAACGCGAGCTATGTACACATTCCTGTTGAGACCCTAAACAGCTATTGGGAAAACAAATTTTGGAACAAATTGAATTGAAGTTGGCATGGCCGAGATATAACATGTTCCCATCTATTTCTCGCCAGCATACTATTGTTGATATATTACACCACACTGCTAATTTTGATATTCAGAACAAAGAAAGTTACTCATTGAAGGAATCTTACCGTCTGCTTTAGCGGCTGCAAATATGATAATGGGAATGAAGACAATTATTGGGTTATGGTCATCCAGGCATTACTGATATGTTTATACCACACAAAACGTTCAGCGGGACGAGTTACTGACGTGAGGTCCTATCTTGTCTGGATGACATGTAACTCTCTGGGAACTGCATTCACTAAAAACATGTTTGTGCTCGGATGCAACGACATTCCACTGCTAGATAGTGCGTTGAAAGAATGGTACGTCAGTTATTCTAGGATTGGAAATTGACATGATGCCTGTCATGTGAACACCAAAAATATTGTACATTCCACAGATTCAGGCATTCGGGCTTCGTGTAATTCCATGAGAACTTCTGTAATTACTGGCATTGTATTTCCCAATTGCTGTACTTTGTAGCCCGTTCGTGCCATGGTAGCACAATAGTTGACATGGATCTCGATAACGGTTTCATAAACGTAGTGTTAAATTATTCTTCACATTGAGAATATTGATATCTCTCGTATCGCGAACATTATCGAAAGAATCCTCCAATTCCATTCAAAAGAATAGTTCTGTTCATGTTTTTGTTTGGTTTTTCTGGGGTGGGTGGGAATAATAACAATGAATCTTACAATTGCTTGATTCAATTATATTAGTTTTCGTTAGCGTACTGGTTTTCATTAGAGTAATATTTGATGATATTTCCGTTTCAATTATAGTTAACGAGGCATATAGACGAATTTCTTCAACATCTCAAACAGTTGATTTGGTAGTGTGACAATATCATGGGACAAATGAAATAGAATTTGGCGGGGTGAGGTACGCCTACACATTTTTACAGTTATTGCTCGCCAGTATGCTGTTCAAATTGATGTCATATGGAACTATGTGACTATCATGATACATTGATCTAAACTGCCAATTTCATATTGTGAACAAAATTAGTTACTTATTTAATTGAAGATTCTTACCACCAGCCGCACCTGCTGCACCTGCGGTACCTGATGTACCTGATGTACCTGCTGTACTCGATGCTCCTGCTGCACCTGCTGCTCCTGTTGTAGATACGGTAATGAAAATTAAAACAAAGAAGTGTATGTTGATCATCCACGCGATGGCGATTTTTCCAAAATACTGGTGTTGGTCATGATCATCATATGACACATATCTTCTAGCGGGTCAAGCTGTTGACGTCTGACCCTGCTCTGTCCGGAATATAATGTTATTGTCTAAACTGCATGAAGGAGAGACACCAAAAATATTTTTCGCTCCAATGCAAGAACATTCCGAGGCTAGATGGTGTAACGAATGAGCGAGTACGTTTAACAGTCGTTGAAAGGTTGGAATGTGATATGGTGCATGTCATGCCGACAGCTTGTTCCATGTGTACAGCTCATGACTGGAAACTGTAGTTCCCTTCAGTCAAAAGCTATTACAAATATCGAACAATTCGATTTGTCATGATTCAGGGGAGTGCGCCGGAAAGTAATAATTAACATATGGTCGAGCCTTACTGCCTCACTAGCAACTCTAGGTGTTATGGATTCGAGTATTGAGAGTAGTTACAATGAATGATGTGTTCCTCAATATAACTATGGCAGTATCCAATTACACTGGTTTCTGTCCGGAAAACGTTTTCTGTAGAGTAATATTGAATTATATTATATTTGATTATTAATATATTGGATTTTTTTTGTCCAGGAAACTTTTTTTTTTTCTGTAGAGTAATATTGGATTATATTATCGTTTCAATTACAGACACCGCGGCATATAGACGCATTTCATTTACATCTCATATCCAACAGTTGATCGGGTGGTACGACAATATCTTGGGACAAATGAAATAGAATTTGGCGGAGTGAGGTATACCAAAAATTCTGACAGTTATTGCTCGCCAGTATGCTGTTAAAGTTGTCGTTATGTGGAACTATGTGCCAATCATGATACATTGAACTATATTGCCAATTTTATATTCTGGACAAAATTAGTTACTTATTAAAGGATTCTTACCACCTGCTGCACCTGCTGCTCCTTTTGTAGATACTGTTATGAAAATGAAAATGAAAAAATGTGTTTTGATCATCCAGGCGAAGGTGATTTTCCCCAAATACTGGTGTTTTTCCTGGTATATACGACACAAATCTTCCAGCGGGCCGAGCTGTCAACGTCTGGCCCTTTCTTGTCCGGAATATGATGTAATTGTCTAGGAACTGCATGGGGGAGAGGACACTAAAACATGCTCAGCTCTAATGCAAGATCATTGAATAATACCGCCAATTGTGAATTACGAGTACGTTTAACAGTTTTTAATAGAGTAGAGTAATATTTTCCTATATTTTTGTTCAATTATAGATAACGCGACATATAGATGCATTTCTTTAACATCCCAAACAGTTGATTGGGTAATGCGACAATGCCTTGGGAAAATTAAATCGAATTTGGCAGGGGTGAGGTAAACTTTAAAATGATTATAATTATTGCACGCTAGTATGCCGTTAAAATTGACGATATATCGAACCGTTTGGAAAAGAATGACAAATTGAACGAAAATGTCCATTTTATATTCTGAACAAAGTGAGCGACATGTTGATATGGCAGTGGAAATGGAAACAAATTGTGTAGGGACTGCACAAGAGAGAGCACGCTAAAACATAGTTAAACTCGGATGCAAGAGCAATCCGCAGCTGGAAGGTGCATGGACAAGGCAAGTTTCATAACCGAATTTTTATCTTGAAAAGGGCTATAGTGCATGCCATATTGCCATGCGAACTGCGTTTCATGAGTACAGTTCGCATACCGTATGAATACCGGAGTTTCGTTCAGTCGGAAGATATAACGAATATTGATAAATATGATTTGTCCCGATTCCGGAAAGTGAATAACATATAAGTGAGCCTTATTAGGCTTTCCAGTTGTTATAGATATTGGTATTGGAAATTATAACAACAAATGATATCCTCTCTCCTCCTGGCAATTGTATAATCCAACCATGCCAGTTTTCGTCATGCGTACTAATGACGTGGTATCCTCCTGTGTCCAGAAAACGGTTTCATTGAAATATTATTTGATTATATTTTCGTTTCAGGTATGAGGCAAGTTATGGATACATTATGTTAAGACCCTGAACAGCAGCTTGGTTATTGGGAAAACAGATTTTTGAACAAATTTATTGGAATGTGGCATGGGCCAGATATAACTGAACTTTGTTACGGTTATTTCTGGCCAGTATACTGTTGTTTATACATGAAACTACACTGCTAATTGTGACGTTCTGAACAAATAAAGTTACATATTAGAGAATCTTACCGGCTGCTTTTGCGGCTGTAGATATGGTAATGGAAATGAGAATAATGAATTATGTTCTGGTCATCCAGTCAATACTGGTATGGTTATAGTCATCATACCGGACAACGACCCGCGGGACGAGTTACTGACGAGCAGTCCTACCGTATAATCTGTAATAGAAGCCCCCATGGGCGTTGCATTTTGATAAGAGGGGGCTTCTATTGAAGGGTACATTTTCAGGCTATATTGTTATATTTTAGCCTATATATTTAGGATATAGTATTGTGAGACTAGGCGGCTAGAACTAATTTTTCCAGCGATACTATGGGGAGGGGCGTTTATTAGAGGAGGGGCTTCTATTACAGATTACACGGTATTTTGTCTGGATTACTTGTAATTGTGTGTAAACTTCATGGGGAGAATTCACTAGAAACATGCTTGTGCTCGGATGCCACGATTTTCCACAGCTAAATAGTACGTGAACGGAACGAGTACGTCATTCTTTTTAAGAGGCATATGTGCTCCGTGTAATCCTTTGCGAATATCATGCGAAAAACTGGCATTGTATTCCATAATCACTGCATGACGCGATAGAAATATGGACGCATTTCATTAAACTCCCAAACAGTTGATTGAGTAATGCGACAATGTCTTACAATGAATTAATTGGAATTTGGCAAGGAGGAGGTATACCTAGAAATGATAACAGTTATTGCTCTCCAGCATCGATGTTAAAGTTGTCATTATATAGGACAATGTGACCATCATGATACATTGAACTATACTGCCAATTTTAAATTCTGAACGGAATTAGTTACTTATTAAAGAACTCTTACCACCTGCGGCACCTGCTGCTCCTGGTGTAGAAATGGCAATGGAAATGAAAACGAAGGAATGTGGTTTGATCATTCAGGACATGGCAAACTTAAAAAAAACTGATGTTGGACTGGGTCATCAATAGATGCAAATCTTCCTGCGAGCCGAGTTATTGACGTGTGGTCCTTATTTGTTCGGAATATAATGTAATTGTCTAAGAAATGCATGCAGGAGAGGACACTGGACATTTTTCATAGTAGTTCTGATGCACGAGCATTCCGCAGCTAGATGGTTGGTTGAATACGCGAGTACGTTTAACGGTCGTTCAAAGGCTGGGATTTGAAATGGTGCATGCTCCTGCTGTAGAAATTGGTTATAAAAATGGAAACATTGGAATGTGTTTTGATCATTCAGGACATAGCGAACTTCTAGAATACTGATGTTGTTCGTTTTCATTAGTAGATGCGAACCTTCCAGCGGGCCGGGTTATTGACGTGTGGTCCTTATTTGTTCGGAATATAATGTAATTGTATGAGAAATGTATGGAGGAAAGG
>JAUOBX010001472.1:0-14628 GCA_032360705.1 Eupentacta quinquesemita
GACGTCATGCGGCATGGTAAGTTGGCTTATCTGGTATTTCGGTATCCTGTTCCTATTATGTTTGTAACACATTTCATAAGTAAAAACTGAAGACTTGAAGAGTTCATCGTACTTGCACTAGTTGATTGCCAGCCAAAGTACGTTGGTCACATACGTCATTCCTACGCCTTGGTGAGATCATTTTACCTTGTAAGTGGGCTCATTCTGGTATTTCGGTATCATATTCCAATAGGTTGGTCATTTCATTGGTCAAAACTGACGTCTTGGTGGGTTTACTGTACATTAAATTCCATACAGTCAGCCAAAGTATTCTCATTTCTGTCACATACGTCATTACAACGTCATGGTGACGTCATATGACATCGTGAGCTGGCCTATTTTGTATTTCGATATCATATTTCTGTAGGTTGGTAACACAATTCATCGGTCAAAACTGATGTCTTATTGGATTTACAGTACAATGAAGTATATATAGTCCGCCATTTTCTGGGAGTACGATTTTGGCCGATTTTTCATCTGGAGATGCTGGGGTCCCACTGAGCAACTTGGAGCCAAAAAACCATTCCTTGCAATTGTTTTGGGGTAGGGGTATTTTTTGTCATATATTGACTCGACTAAACACTACGATATCACTTTCGCAATAACTTTCCGAAGAGCCCACTACATTCCACAGGCACAGTCCAAATAGTTTGGTCAATCAGTTATAAAAGTGATAACCTAACCTAATAATTCAATAAGTTTACAAATTACTTCCACTCCACTCCACTTCCTAATTATTTTGTTATCAGCTCTAGTGAGATCTGCATGACCCCATTTAGTTTTCACCAGTATGTTTACTCTCTCGCCACACTGACACCTTGATTGGACCGACAGTAGGCTTTCCAATGTGTAAAATATGTCTCACATTTATTCATGCTGATTTACACTTTTAGATTGTATCATAATAAGAGGAAAAACATTCCTTTGTGCTTTCTCTGCCTGATCTGTTAGAAATCAGTCGCTGTATTTACAGGGCTGACACTTTATATATATGTGTGCTTTCATACTTCGTTTTAGAAGCTTGCCTAAAATGTATCTTTCTTTTTGTAGATCTTTCTTCTTATAAAAGAATGTTACAATAACTTAACGATGAGGAAAACTGCTGACTGCTCGAAAAACTGTTCAGAATATTCTAGGAGTGTCAAATATGGCCACCTGAATCTAGATACCAGCCGATACGTTTATTGAACGTTCCTCTGCATAGTAAACGTTTTCGTTTGTAAACGTGAATGAATTGAGGACAAATCTTCTAACTTAATTTGAACTCCCTCATCACAAAATACTTTCCCGCCAATTGCACCTCTAATTCTCACGAGAAATGAGACACATGACAGGCATAAAATAACTACACCACTCCTTCAGAATAGACAGATCGCATCGATGCTGAATTATTAAAATAGGATTCTGGGGATTCCAACATGCAGCTGCCGCATCCATGAAGGATTTTTTATGTAGTGTTCGAACTACTAGTGGTGAACTGAACAAAGCGATTATATCGGTAGTCAAAAGATCTGATGAATTGTATGTTTCATGACATCATCGATTTCAGAGGGAAGGACTGAAAAGGAGATGGCGGGACTGCCTATGGATGGAAATGGTCAACGCAGACTAGGACGATGTCTATGGCAGGTATTCGTGGAGAAGGATGGTTCGTGCAGCAGCAACCCCACAACCTTGCGTGGGAGAAGCTAGCAGGAGAAGACAACGTTGGCTTGAAGAACAATTACAAATCCGCCATCATTGGATGTAACATTACAAACTGTCATGACTATGCTCACATAAATTATTGGTCCAAGCCCTGCCTCTGAATACGATGTTCCCCCGCAGAATATTCCACGTCGAAGATTAGTCCATAATAATGATCGCAAAATAGCGTGTAACGTCGCAGTTGTTGAACATAGACACTTTCCTATGTGTACCATTGTATTAGGTCGTGGTAAAGAAATCACATATGTCCTCCTTTGGGTCTCACACGAATGTAATCACCAACTTTTTCCCAGGAATTTGCAGAGAACGTTGCCACAACAATAACAAACACTTTTAAACTCAACTCAGACATATTAAGATAATAATGATAATCGTCAAAAATGTCGCCTCACTTCGAACCACTAAACTGTTTAGTCAAACATGAGGCAATTGCTCTTTTGAATGATGTACTACAATGTTGTCTTTACACTTATGGGCGTTATGGCCACTCAAAAATGCTAGATTGTTCAGTTACCACCGCCTGTGTCCCGAAAACTAACCAAGATATGTAGTACCTGGATCTGTTTTTTTTTCCATTTTACTAGTGGTAGTTCGGGGCGGCGAACACAATGGTGAAATCCGTTTCTCCATATCTTGTTTGATTTTTGAGATACAGGCGGTGTTAACTGAAGAATCTAGCAAGTGGGATTGAGATATCGTGTTCCCAAGCTGAAATTGGCCAAAATATAGCTTTGTCTACGATTTCCTATCCCCCCCAAACAATAGGGTTCTTGTACTCCCCATAACCAAGCAGCATACCAAATGTTGGTTCGGTCAGCAAGAATTGTAACCTCTAGTGACCTCAGATGTTCTTTGACCTGACCCCAAGACGATAGGGACCATGTACTCATCATGGGGAACACACATACCAAGTATAAGCAGGATCCATCCGAGTGGGGTCGAGTTATCGTGTTAACAAGCCAGGCGTTACATACACACATACATACATACACATACACACACACATATGGCATACTGACAAACGCCGCATTAACGGGTATCGGTCACGTACATTTTAGTACGGAGGCCGATCGAGCGTGACGTGCTAGCTCTTTATAAGCGATGCTCCTGGAAGCCTACTGTCAAGTTCCGAGGTGAGTGTGGAGCTAAAGGGGCAGCGGGTAATCGTGGTACGTGCAGGCACTCTCAATTTAGTCAGCTTACACAAGTGCGTACATGGTACTCTCAATTCAGTCAGCTTACACAAGTGCGTACATGGCATACTGACGAATGCCGCATTAACGGGTACCGGTCACGTACTTGTTAGTGCGGAAGCCTATCGGCAACCCCGAAGGAGACCGCGTCGTAGCAGCAGGACGGGCGCCCAGCTGTGGTTGACCACCCAGTGAGCAGCGGAGCGTGACGTGCTAGCTCTTTATAAGCGATGCTCCCGGATGTCTACTGCCAAGTTTCGAGGTGACTGTGGAGCTGCAGGGGCAGCGGGGCCAAGCTCGCTGGTACGTGGTAAGGTAGTCGTGGTGCGTGCAGGCACTCTCAATTCAATCATGACTTTCGTCAAGGAATAAAAAACGTTGTTCACTATAAGATTCGACCAATATCTGTAGACATGTATTCAGCTCTTTGTGATGTATATTGCTGGAAACCCGTTATTCCCGTCTTTGTATACAAGGACGCGCGGGGAGGAATGAATCTGTGACGAATTACGTCCATGAAATGATTATCATAACTACCGTATTGGTTTGATGCGCACTAACTGATCGTGCAGTTAAACAGTAGAACAACAATAATATTATTAATTAAAATATTATACACATGTTAACAATAATATACAAACAGGAAATACAAAATTGATAGGCCAGGTCATATAAAAACGTTTTACCTTCGCACCCAACGATCGATGCCTAGGTTATAGGGGGAGAGGGTGCGGTGGAAGATAATTCAATGGCATGACTGCAGCTCTTGAAGTTGTTACATTATGTGTATTGCTGGAGAGGAAGTGGGATATCAACCCACGGATACGATGGAAGAGAATCAGCCGAATTTGATTGGAACACACACGTCTCAAGAATGCAACCTTCCATAATCAGGTACCTGTATTGATAAAGATTGATATAGGTTGTGATAGCATGCGTTACTGTGGACTACTTCTTCTTATCGTGACTACACACATCAACTATGTGCTTCAGCCAGACTTGGACAAACTCCCTGGCAAGTTTTGCTGTACTCTACTCATCAGGCTGCCCCAGCAGTTGACATCTCAGGGGATAGTTTATGGTTGAGGCCTACACTCCTTCACACATGACGTGTCTGGACTGCATAGCTTGGCGATGATGTTCCAAGAGGAACCCCTGACGAGTTCCCGCAAGGGAGAATCAATGAAAACAAACAAACACATGTTTGTATTGTTAATTTTGGTTTGAATGCTTTCCAGCTCTTCTTCAGCGATTGCAAGGAAACAAATCGTGCCCAGTCTCGGCTCTGCCTTTCCGTGTCTGAACTGCAGTGACCTTTGACATGAGGGTATTAGGCAGCATGATTGTATTTCCTACTTCTCCTCCAATCGAAATTTAATATCATTGCATCGCACTCGATCAAAAACTTTTGAGTGAAATTCGCTCACCATCTGCCGCTTGGATAGGCAATGTATAGACTGTATGGTCGTCGTGGTGAATTAGTTAGAGTGAGTCAGTGCCGGAATATCTAGTGGATTCGTGTTCCGTCATTTATACACAGTGTAATGGGTTATTAGGTAGCATATTTTTGGCCGTGTACTCCTTTTTTACATACAGCATGATAGGTTAATAAGTAGCATATCTTCTGCTGTATTCCATATTTTCAGCTGCGGCTGAGCATCTCAAGCAGTCATCCTGTCTCTCCAATAGTCCATACTTGCGTTCGTGCGTCCTTCCGTTTGTCACGTCGACGAATAACTGTAGATGCGATCGCCATGAAACTTGGTACACGTATCCGCCCTTCGGGATTCTCCGAGGAGTGCTAAAATGGTCGTCGCCGCACCGCTTTGACGGCAGCCATTCCGGATTTTGGCGTAACTGATTTCTCTGCATATTCACGCGTTTAGGAACATGCGATCGTTTTGGGACCAGCTTTCTTCTCGCGCCATACGACTGCACCCAGCGGTAATTTCGATTCGGATATTTATACTTTTTTTGGACAACTGATTTTATTGCAGATTTACGTGTTTTAGAACGTAACGATCGTTTTGAGATCAACTCTTATTCTCACCCCAGACGACTACACTTGGCGGCCATTCTGAATGACATTCAGTCAGTTTGGACCTACCAAATACGGTAGTTCCCCGTTTATACAGCCTAATAGGTTGATAAGTAGCATATCTTTTGCCGTGTTCTGTATTTTTCACACAGCGTAATAGGTTAATAAGTAGCATATCTTTTGCCGTTAGTTAAGTTCAGCTTTGTCGAGAAGGATGGGATCGTTATCGGCGATCCGAATTCGAAACACTCTAAAAATAAGATTAGATCATTAGTAATGACAACCTTCAACAATTTGTATCCTGTGAATGCGGTTTTTTCGTCCAACGTCCACTCTTCAGCGTTCTCCACGGATTTCGTGTCGATGACCCGCATCAGCAAATTCACGGTTATCAATGCGGTGCTCACAGCAGCTGAACGTTCAGGAACATGCAACATTTTGAGATTATCTCAACGTATACTATCATTTACAGACTCAAAGAAGGCAGTCTACGGAATAACTGGGAGAAAATGTTACGATGACATAAATGGCGAGGAGCAGTGATGGAAAGGACAGGAAGACAATGAAGAAGTGCAAGCTAGAATTTCCAGCTCAAAGCGATAGCTAGGCGGCCTACATATCAAATTGGATCAGGGGTAGATTGGGATAAGCCTAATTAGGAGATAAGTCAGTGATCGTAAGTAAGCTAGTGACTGCTGTCGCTGAGGCAAGGTACGAATTGCCATGTCGAATATACGAATATGTAGCTGCTCAGCATTTTATCATTAACTGGCAACCAATGGCCAGCTCCGTCTTGTCATACTTCCCTTTTATTATTCAGGCGGTGGCCGCAGAGCTCATACCGATGTGAGTAAACTTATTCACCAGGATTTCAGTTGACATATTCACAAATCCGATTACATTGAGAAAACTTTATAGAGCATTGGAAATGGGCAATTTCAGCGATCAACGAAAAACATAGGAATGATGAGAGAATGATTGGTGGATAATACAAGCAAAACATCAATGGAATACCAATAAAATAAACGGATCTGGAAGTATGGAAACATTCAAATACGTCTAAAACATGTCATTACCTCTGTAATGTCATATTATTACCACATCTATATATCAATCTTCGTGTCTGCAAACTCGTGTTATATTTTGTTCACGCGTTTGCAGAGCAATTTTGACTTAAAATGTTACGTACTAACACATACATAGGTACATATATTACAGTCATACCTGAGTTATAAACTGATCATTATATATTGATCATTTTGCTCGTGTATGTTGCCACTTTAGAACTATGTATGAGGTACGTTCTGCCACCTCATGCGATATGGCATCAGACCCTTTATAATTATAACAATCAACTAATGTTAGGTAACATTACGATGGGTAAACGGAAATGATGCTCGGTAATAATCTACAAACGTAAATTGAGCACAGAAAGATGTTGGAATATAAGTAGGAAACTAGGATTAGCTTTTTTGTACCAGATGATCATTTGAAAGAGACGCCTGTGTCAACTTGTTCAGTTGCGCAGTTACAGTCTTCGACCACACATCATTTGTGTGCCCGTAATTTTAAACTTCCAGTAACATTATTCTTGAAAACAAGGTTTTCCTTCGCATTTTAGTCATTCAAGTATGTGTTCAATTCCAATAACTGCATCTGTTCCGTCTTTGTTATCACTGCAATATTTTCTTGATTTTGAGTCTTTTGAATATATTAGGTAATTAAAGAGGATTTCTTTGTCACTGCTGTGATGTATTGTTGTGTTGCCGATCCGTGTGATTCCCCTGCTGTGGCCCATCAACATACAACACCTGGGGCCATTCTGCAGACCGCGGCCGCTACCGAGTCATAGTTGAAACGTTTTAATTGTTACATTGGTTATCGGTTATTACATTACTTATTTTTCGAGATTGTAGCCCAATTACGATACGCGAGAAAGCAACCCTCTTCTTTCAGTGCACTCTCGAAATAAATGATATGAACTGAGCATTGCATTAGAAACTACACAATAATGTTTGGTGAATTTCCTCCACTTTTCAGTAAGAATTACGATGTCCACATATACAAGGATTCATGGAGAAATTATATCACTTGACTCAGTTTATGTGAATCATTTTGTGAGTGTGAAAAATTGCATGGATGTATCCCGGCTGTATGTTGACCCCACGAGTGAAACCATGCAAGATCGTTAATTCATAAACACCTCTATTGGTTTCCTGCAATCTGATTGGTTGAGCTGACTTGAGCATTACCTTCGAGACCAATTTCGAATCGCCATTCAAACCCTGCCCAGTTCGTCTTGGAAATCTAGGATGAATTGCTAATAAACCATTGTGTTGAGAGGGATTGTTATGGCAGCCAACCAGTTATCCTATTGTGAATTGTGCATCTGGATTGTAGTTTTTTTCGTTTTTGAATAGTTTACATCTTGTTCCGGTACGTGGCGACAGACTATAAGTCCATTAGGGCCACGGGATAGGGCCACGGGACATTAGGACAGTAGTACATGCAAGCTTGTTAACACTGAACGTTACAGGTCAGCCTATTCCATTGCAACACATTATATATCCCAGTAGACTCCCATACTTATCTTAAGTAACAAATACAGTGTTCATCGTTGATGTCGGGATCTTGTGCAGTCTGACGGACAGACACGAGCAGTTTTTGTCTGCAGCATTGAGCACAAAACTTCCATGATTCGACTCAGCGGAGATAGTGCGTAACATACTTATTTTCAACCAAAAAGCTGGGCCAAACGTTTGTGGTTTTTCATATCATGCACTGTGATGATGATTCATGTGAAATTTGACTGCGTATGTGGTGTCGCCCCGACTATATACTATATTTATGCCGTTTTGAATTGTGACGTCATCCAGCTGTTTGAGCGGAAATGAAATGTTCGAACATTCATACTACTTTCTAATCACTATCTAGATCAATACCAGTAATTACATTTTAGGTAATATCCATATGAAGGAATCCAGCGGCGAGTGACGTTTATAATCTACCTCCTGTAGTGGAACTGAAACCAATCATACTCGTTTCAGTTCAGCGAAGCATGGATTCAGTCACCATGCACTGTCACCTAATATCCATTAAGTCGTTTTTTCATAAACGGCTCGCACAAGGACGCGACTGTTTGTCATTTGAACACTTATGGGAACCGTGGAGTCAATGCGCACTGGGCGGAGAGTACGCTATTAACCGATACGAGAACAGAGAATCAAATGAGGAAACACATTTGATTGGAACCAATTGATTAAAGCGGAAGAGTGGCCGATCGGTATCTCTGACCTTTAGCAAAACAAAGGTCGAGTTCATTTTCTGGGTTCGATTCCAGGTTCAACAATCGGCGTTTTCCGGAAGAAATGACAGTACACACAGTGCCTGCTGATGGGTTCTTGGTGTCCAGGCTCTGTTGTGGTGAGGTATACTTGGTGATCATGGGAGAGTGTTGCGGATCCTTGACAATGAGTCTCGTCAGTCGGCTGTAAACGCAGTTACTGTGATTGAACTTCGGAAGGTGATTAATTCGCTCCTCCGGGATCTGAGAAAGTCGTTGATCATGGTGTTCCCGGGTCGTCCATCGGGTGGGGACGTAGAATGACGGTCCCGGTTACAGGTTGGGATTGGTTACAGTACACGCCTGCCTCGATATACTAGTCGGAAAGAGGAGGCGAGTCATCGCTGGTGCCCAATCAAGTTCAACACGGCCATAGTTCCTCCATGAGCCTTCAGTGGCCTCATGAACCCATATCTTTCAAATCAAATGAACAAATCAACCCTAAACGTGTAATGAATGTATCGATAAATGTTACATGTATGCCTTAGAAACACGGGTTAGAAACACGGGTTATGAACACGCGTATCAACACTTCCATATACTCCTCTCCTCATTCACAGAACTTCTTGGCTAGCTATCTTCAAGGAGGGAACATTTCAGTGGACTATAGTGGATCGAAGTATATTTTTCTGTGAAGGTACAAGCTTAGGAACACAAACACGTCTCATAATCCTCGACTGCATCGACCTTCAATGGCCCCGAACAATATATATCAATACCACTACCACAGCACGATGGGTCAAAGATTTTTACAAGAATTATCCATGTTGGCTAACACTAACCCTGATCCCTAACCCAGATCCCTAACCCAATCCCTAATCCGAACAATGAGTACAATTGATTTCTATACAATACCACTAGCCAATCACGACGGGCGTTGTAAGATCTCAGCATCAACTGCAGCACGATAGGGTTCTCGTAATTGCTTGCTCGGACCAAGCATCATGAATTTTCCAAAATGTCCCTATTATCTCAAGAAAGAGTCTCGGTCCACACCGAAAATAATAGGGTCGTGGACTCCGCATAACAAAGCTACATATCAGATAAGCTTGTTTTCGTAGTCAGAGCATCGGCATTTGTGCGCAATATGACCCGGGCGTTACAACTTTGTCGCTGCGTTGAATTTGTTCATTCTCTTCACTGTTTGACTTAGAGTTAACCGTGAGAAATGCGCAATAACTTGGTCGGAACTAGCTGCATTGGAAAATTAGTCATAGAGAATTGATTGATTAACTATTCCTTACTCAGAAATCACCAGAAGCTCTCAATGATCACTTAATATTCGATATACCTACCTGAAAATCCACCCCGCCGCTTATTATCAACAGGCCTAGCAATAAGTCTGTTCACAATTGCATAAAACGTGGTATGCTAATGATCTATGTCACTCGGGATAGCTGGGAGACCAGACTACACAGAGTACAATGTAATCGAGTTATCGTTCTTTCGAGACTCCCATGGGAAATTATGAATCCTTTCACCACGAAACATCACAAATATTTCCCCAACACCTGAGGACTATAACATTGTCGGAGAGTGGATGGAATTACCCAATTTCAGTCGAGGTATGGTCGTTTAAAAATACCTCGTAACAAGTCTGTGATTTAAATTCCGTCTTGCTGTTTTTTCCCTTTCACTATTGTATCCAGCTTGACATTGCAATTTATTATATCGCTTGTTTTACTTGTAGCGCAATAGTGACTATTTTTATGTTAGGCGCTATATAAGTGTTGTTCATTATTATTCTTATTATTATTCCTGAACGTTTTTCAGGTTTAGTCGATGTGAGCATGCGCATTGATGGCCGTGAACTGGCTAATTCTACAGTGAGGAGGACGATGGTATCCTACAGCGGGTGTATCGAAAGCATGCAATTCGCTAGGTTTCCATATTTGTGTGAGGTAACACCACCGCCCAGCGAGTACCCCATGAATTCTTTGGGATTTCTCCTGTCGTCTAACTGAATAGACATGTAGCTCATGCGAAAACTATTACCAAATTTGTTCTCTCCAAGTGGAGCCCAATTTGGGTTTCATTTGTTGTCAAACGGAAGAGTAATACCGCAAAGTTCCTCACAGTCCGCTGTCACTCTATTGACACACCTTGTAACGCTGGACCCGCGGTATAGAAATTGTCACAATTGCCAGCTTCGGAGGACAGTAGCGCATGCGCAGGAGCTGACTACAAGCTAGTTCAATATACATGATATCTGATTGAACCAAGCAATCTGGATTGCAGGCCCTCAATTAAACTCATGAGTTACTACTTGTATACGATTGGTTCAACAACTAGACACTAATATTCAAGTCCATGTAATAGTTAACATGCCGCCAGTTCAGACAATATGACGCCTTGTTTCGTCTTGCATCAAGAAAAAGGAATGGTGGGTGAGATGAAACGACGCTCAAAATAGTGCACGCATTTGCATCACTTCCTCGTAAACATCGTTTAATATTAACAGCGTGTATATGTGATATGTTCATACAATGAACACAAATCAGAAAGTACAGTACCAAGCTTAACATTAATACAAGCTCCAGTGATTATGCTGTAACACATCGTTTTATTACTAATAAAAAATGTTCCTCAGTCTGACATTTTGCAATACATACATACATACGTATATACATGAACCAGGATTTGTTTTATCTAGATGGATTTGACCAAACCATTCCCGAATTGCTCATTTGTTTAATTATTTCCGCATATTTTGATCACTTAAGGCATATTTCCAATTGAGATATGAGTTACTTGGATATCTATTTCTATATGTACTACTGACCCCTTGCTCTCATTATGTACATATAAACTTCTTCCATACGCCAGAGATCCGACGACGTAGTACTTGTCACGCCCGCTGCGCAATCGGTTCAATCATTCAGAGTTAGAATGCCCTCGAGGGCACGTCCAGCAAGATTGGTAATTTCACAGCCGATTAGACATTTGTCATGTACGCCTATATTACAATAAGATTTACCCAATCACTCACAAGTTGCGTGAACACCCATACATCAGTCATATTCCACGCGATGTTTGTTTCCCCGGATACAGAGAGCCAGAAGATGCGTACTGAATTTTATTATTATTGAAGAACTTATAAAGCAAAGAAGAAAAAAGATAGTCATCGCGCTGTAAAAACACCTACAAATATTATCTGGGAGTCAATTTGAAATGAACAGTCCTAACACTGATTTCGAATTTAGAGAAATCCTCAACACTGCCCGTTTCCAGGGGGGAAATCCAGATGGAGTGTCCAAAATAATTGAAACGCTTCTTGCCCATCTCCGTCCTACACTTGGGGAGTTTGCCGAGATGGACCTTAGTGTACGTGTAGGGCAGCTGCGGAAATAAATTTCCTAAGGTGAGACGAGAGTTCCCTGACAACATTTATGCACGAGGATAGATGTCTTGAACAAGAGTCTGTACCTGAGGTGAGAGGTGACAGTGACGATCCTGACAGCAGGGTTTTACATGGGTTCAGATTGGGTGTTGGTTATGTGTCTCATTAATAGTTTTCTTGGGTCGGAAGTGGGGATTAGCTTGGGGATTAGTGTTAGCGAATGAGGATAATCCTTGTTATTCAGTCAACATCGTCCCCAGAATGAGGCTGATCATGTCACGGAATGTTAGACACACCAGTCAATATGACCCGAAAGATATTACATTAACTCTAATTTCCTGAATCCCATTGATCAGTGTGCGTAACATTTTGTGACATCACCGTAGTGGAATAGCCTACACACTATGACACTGGGGAAAGGTGTTGTATACAATCGGCGATTCAAATCATATAGTAGGGGTACCATGACCCGAACGACACCTTGACTCAAACAGCGCGCACTGTTCGTATGATAGCCAAACGCGTAGGTACGCTAGGTTGCGGATGTAAACGTTATGTGCATCAGATCCTCCGGCCACAACAATATATTCCACTGGAAGACGTCAAAACCCCAAAACTATAACAATTTCCCCACTCTTTTAGAGTAGCTTCTGGTATAGGCTCTAGGCCCAATGGTTTTCCCGACTTCCATGCAAAGACTGCATACCAGCAATTAGACTCTCGGGAAAAATGATTGTAGGATGCATTGTTGTTTTTAGTTCAGTCAATATTTTCACAATTGTTCGGTCAATCGTCTCACTTATGGACTAAAGAGAAACCTTCACAGGGAATCCATTCTTGATCTGTGTATAGTGATGAATTATCCAGTGCAGAACACGGTGATCTGATCCGCAGCCTGATAGACTGTTTTTCACGAGTTTGCATCACCCATATATGACGCTGTTTGCCGTATTTCTCACGTGCTAGGGTCATCTCACTCCCAGAGCGTTTCTTCCAGACGTGTTATCAAATATCGCATGTTGGGTGTCTGATCGGCCTTCATGTCTTTACCAATTACGGAGGCTCTTCAATGATGCCCTACAAACGTGGCACTTGCGTGATAGTTTCATTTCCCACGACCCTGTTAGTGAAAAATGCAGATCATTGTCTGTCATAGATGCAATGTATTTCTATTGTGTGATGGTGTCCCTTTGGCTCTACCGGAACTGGTGGCGTTGTCTCTAACTGCTCGCATATTTCGACCATATCAAACAAAGCATGGTGTCAAGTCATTTATTTGTTGTTATCTAGTAGTAATAATGAGGGTACCCAGTGTACAAGATTAACTAGTCCACGAGACTAGGTCCAGCCTCTAGGATGATATACCTAAGTGTATTATAAAGTTTCAGAAGTGCGTAATATCTTATCATTCCGTTTGACGAGTCATTGTGAAAACAGAATGATACCGAGCTTCTCGGAGCGAATGTGTTAGTATTCACTTGATCTTAAACATCCTGTACTACCCTGACGACGATTATTTCTCATCGCTGCTAAATTATACAACCGTGGTATTGAATTTCCGGCTCATTGTGTATAAAATTAATTACAATAAAAGTCACACTGCACCAGTTTATCCATTCGCAGCGTTAGCAACTAGGTAATAGTATCGATCCAGCACTTTCTCTTCAAAATATGGATTGTACTGATTTGATGAGTTGGCTACATAATAACGGTTATTCTTCAGAGATTCTATTGTATCCGAACAGAAATTTTGTCTAGAGAGAGAACTTCAACAAATTCTAGGGAGAGGGGCATTTGAAAACCTGTTATCTTCATCGTAACGCTGACAACGTATGATTGTTCTGGGTGTGTATCTGGGTGTCGTGACATGCCCCATAATGGAGCGTGGTAGCCCGATTGCCCGGTAGCCCGGTTGGCTAGAGCGTCGAGCTAGTAATCCAGAGATTACGGATTCAAGTCCACGTTGTACCTTTGAGCAAGGTGCTCCCTCCCAATTGCTCACAATGAGTGGAAGGTAATTTGTGAATTGCTGCCTGCGTGTAATGACCGCTCTCCTCGCCTTGGACACCTCCCATCCTCTCCGCATTGAGGTCACGCTTCAGAGGCATTGCCTTGGCCCGAGATCATGGCTGGGGTTCGTAACTGACAAGAGTGCTGTATCCAGGTATATGCACCCTCGCCGGCTTGTATGGGATCAGTGCCCGTGTCTGGCGAGTGAACAAAAAAGAAAATGAAAGAGGAACGTCCTAGATAGTATTTTGTAAACACTGCTATAGTAATATATACGAGGTTACACTACGGGTTCATATATACACTATAATTCCAGTGTACCTGAAATGAGTGAAAATGTGGTACGAATAAAATCCGGGACTTTTGATACCGGAGTCGAAACGACATAGAAACTCATTTTTGATTCCTTGACGAAAGTCAAAGGAATATATGCAGTCATGACAATATGTGTGTGTATGTGTGTGTGTAACGCCTATAGCTTGATAGCACAATAACACGATCATATTTTGTACATGATCCCTATTGTTTTGGGGTCAGGTTTGAGATCATCTGAGGTCAACATAGGTGGAAATCCTGTTGATAGTCAAGAATATGCTTGGTCCGACCAGGCTGATATCTGGTATTCAGCTTGGTTATGGAGAGTACAGGAACCCTATTGTTTTTGGTGTAGACCGGGGATCATTTCTGGGCTAAAAATAGGAAATTGTGAAAAATCGATATTTCGGCAAATGTTGCTTGTTAACACAACATCACCTGGGTGGGTCGAGCTCATGCTCGTTAGATGTGTTCCCCATAATATGTACATGACCCCCTTTGTTTTCGGGTCAGGTCAAAGGTCAACAGAGGTCGAAGTCTGAATATCTTGTTGATAGCATGAATCAAGAATGCTTGTCGCTTAGGAGGCTGTCGTTGAGTATGTAGCTTTGTTATCGGGAGTGCAGGAACTTTATTTTTGGTG
>JAUOBX010001583.1:0-14622 GCA_032360705.1 Eupentacta quinquesemita
TGCTTTCAATCTTCAGCTGTTCAAGAGCAGAATCAACAAGCTGAATCTTTCTTCGTTTTCCTAGTTTCTTGTGCTTGAGGGTTGCCTTACTTTGTTGGGCAATTATGGGTTCGCCCTTCTTCTTGTCATTTTGTTTGAAAAATAAATAAAAAAGTCACTAGACGACCTTCCACCTTCAATATCTGTATCCAGCATTGGTCCCATATAATAATGACCTATTCTCATGACCATCTGATTGAAATCCTGTATGTAGTATTGGTACCCAATGATAATGACTAACTTAAATTCATGGTCATCAGGTTCAAACTCTAGAAGGTAAGGATTTAGTGTGTTTGGCCCAAATGGTACAACAGACGACCTTGGACCTCTAATCACACAAAAAAACATATGTAGCATCGGTACCGGACATTCACTAACTCTCATCATCAGATCCAAACTCAGAATTAGAAGCATTCGGCATATTTTTCCAAAATGGCCTAAATAGCCCACCGGATGACCTTAGACGGCTTAGCAGATTTGAGCTGAAAACAACGGCGCAATTCGGAAAAAACAATATAAACGATTTCGCCTAACTAAGACGGGTTACTAAATGCACAATTGACAACCACTACAGTGGTGGCACACGCTTATTTATGGCATTCAGAAACTTAGGGTTAGAGTAACACTCTTTTAAGTCTTATATATAGATCTGTGTGTCTAACATTCTGTGACATCGTCAATCTCCAAGAGCTCATTATAGTATCGAGCAGTCGGGAACTACCACGGACAGGCAGATATGGTGAAATATGATGGGAGAAACTAACCAGTGACGAAAAGGGGGATACAGTGGCCGGTGCACTGGTGTTGTGTGCCCTTGGAGCTAAAATGAAAGAGTCACATGGTGGGACCAACCTACATATACGAGATGGTGATCCTCCGGTATTGTTATCTTGTGTTTAGGCCAATGTATTTTTCATCACCAGTGTCATGGTGGGGAGTGGTTTGAGGCGCATACTCCACTGACCTTTTGTAAAAATTAAAAAGAACATATTCCATGATGACATTTGACCTCAATGCAACACCAACAACGTGCAGAATGTTTGAGCCATTGTGGTTTCCGTCTTACTTAATAGTCGCTAAACACTACTCTGGGTTAGAGCAATGTCACTTAAAATGCAGATGTCTTAATAGGGCAGATAAGATGAGAAGAAAGTAACTAACCCGCTTTATTTCCGATGTTTTTTCAAGGTTGCGGTGATCTATATATTCAGCAATCAGTAGTGTGGAGTCGTTCGACGTATCGTCCATCCCGCTATTTGGATGTCTCCAGCGCTCCCAGCTCTGCATAATATCGAATAAGTAGAGGAAACCCGATTAATGACTTCATCAATACATACTATCATAATGTGGTCTTCCTGACGCGGGTGTATGGGTACCTTGGGTAATATCTTTACTCTGTAGACCATTAATAAGTCCAAAACTTCGTCCTAAAACAATAATAATATATAAAAGTGTGGCTCAAGATCGGAAATCTGGATGTAGTGAGAAGCACATGGCTCCTCCAGGATTCGAACCACGGACCTCTCGCTTCACGTGCAAGCGCCCTGCCAATTGAGTTATGGAAGCCAACTGGTGGTCTCGAACCCGAGGGACATGATACCTTTCATGATGTGATCTGCATATATTCTATATAATAATATGCCACGTCTGTGCTTCTGTCTGTCTGTCCGGCACTATTCTCGGAAACGGCCTGGCGCACCGGCGCGCGGTTTGGCGGGTGGGTGCGGGTCGTCCCTGGCCACGTCCAGTTCGCGTTTCTTTCTTCGTGGTGCGCTCGGATCTCCGTTAATTACGATTAATTGCCTCTAATTGGCCACTCACACAGACGTTTCCAGGCCCCTCTGTTGTGCCTCTTTGTTTGTTTACACTAACACCTAGCTTCACACAGAGCGCCTGCAGAACTCCAGGGAGATTGGTTCATCGTAGGCCAGGAGGTAAACCTACCATAGTACACAGATGCACAGAGTAGAGCTGTGATTGGCTCAGGGAAATGGGGACTGCTCTCTCAGCCTCTCTGCATGTGTGATTCAGGTTCCCCAAATTGTGAAAAAGAGCTCTCACCCCAACCCACGGGCGGAACATTTTAAAGGCCTCTAAGTGCAAACTGGTGCAATGTTTGAGCCTTAAATCACAACAAAATATATTTTCAAATTCGGTGAAAAGGTAATTTTTGACACACAAAATTTCAGAATCTCGGCAATGGGGGCGGTTTGAACCCCACAACCACCCATAAATTGTTACTCAATACTGGTTGAGTGGCTTTGGTGGATTTATGGTACAGACATTGGAATCAGCTCAAGGATATGCCATCAAGTGCATCGCAATCTCATCATGTATCTACTTTTGGAGTGATCTTCACAGCAGGTTATTGTTCGTTTCTGATGGCGACGTGCGGGTATTGCTAGTATATGTAACTTTGAAAATTAGGAGTGACAAAATAATAAACTCTTGTAGAATGGTGGAAGTTTCAGGAGTACCAATATTTACTAACACAATTTTTGGCTGCTCCTATATATATATAAGCTAACGAAGAAAAAACAGTTGAATTACCACCCTTTCTTAGAGTAAAGAGTTACCTATCGAACCCATAATGACTTTTCAATAGTATAACATATGAACATTCACTCAGCACGCTGCATGCTGACTGTATAATCTAACGAACATGAACAATTACTCAACTCCGCTGCATGCTCACTGTGTAGTATAACGAATATGTACATTATTATACTCAGCTCCGCTGCATGATGACTGTATGGTGTAACAAACATGAACATTCACCCAGCACCGCTGCATGCTCAACGTATAGTATAACGAACATGAACAATTAGTACCCAGCTCCTCTGCATGCTCACTGTATAGTACAATGAACATGACCCTTTACTCAGCTCCGCTGCATGCTCACTGTTCAGTATAACGAACAGGAACATATACTCAGATCCTCTGCATGCTCAGTGTATAGTACAATGAACATGACCATTTACTCAGCTCCGCTGCATGCTCACTGTTCAGTATAACGAACAGGAACATTTATTCAGCTGCGCTGCTTGCTGACTGTTTAGTATAACGAACGTGAACATTTACTCAGCTCCGCTGCATGCTCACCGTATGGGATAACGAACATGAACATTATGATACCCAGCTCCGCTACATGCTGACTATATGGTATGAGAACATGAAAAATTACTCAGCTCATCTGCATGCTCACTGTATGTTAAAACGAACATGAACATTTACTCAGCTCCGCTGCATGCTGACTGTGTAATATAACGAACATGAACATTTACACAGCTCCGCTGCAAGCTGACCGTATGGGATAACGAGCATGAACATTATTATACTCAGCTTTGCTACATGCTGCTGTATGGTATAAGAACATGAACAATTACTCAGCTCCTCTGCATGCTCATTGTATAGTATAACGAACATGACCATTTACTCAGCTCCACTGTATGCTGACTCTATAGTATAGCGTGCATGAACAATTACTCAGCTCCGCCTCATGCTGACTGCGATACATCGAAAATCGATTTAAAGTACACTCATAACATTTCAAATGTTTTGATTGATCGATTGATATGAATATGATGTGGTTTTTTGCATCTAATAACTTTCCATTGCCCAAACGGGGAGAACACAAAACTGCGATCGCTGTGATTCCGCATTTCCAATTATGCAGTGAGTTATAAAACCGCATCCGTATGATATTGCCAACAGCTAGGGTGCAACCGCTAATAGAGCACAACCGTATACCAGACATATTATGAATTTTGCACTTATTAAACCTGACCCCCATCATTTATCTGCAGCCGAACACGAATCTGAGATCGTTGCAATACTGCACCCCACTTCTACAGTAGGTTGCAGTAAACGTGGCCTCTGGAGGTATTTGCTAGAGTTGCGAACAATGAACACAACCAAGTTTCAAAACAACACAGAAGATGATACCATGTATGTTTCTCGTACTTATCGAAGGCCAATGAAAGTGCTAACTTATCGTTTTGAAGATTGGATAAATGGAGAGCGTATTTATTAACCTCAACATCCCAAATTGGACTTTCAAAAATCGTCTTTAAGTTAATACTTTTACACAATCATTTCTGATTCTGTATTCCTCCCTAGATGTCAATTATTACTCGCATCTATATCTCCCTGCAAATTATGTGAATTCGTATTCATATCAGACTAACGTTTTCGTGTGAAAGAGTCACTTCCGCATCGGTTTTCACAGTTCACACTGTAAGAAGGAATCATATTATTTGTCATCATGATAAGTCATGTTCAGCACTTCTATTGGTCATATTGAAAAACTTTAAACAATTGCCACGAGTACAAAACTGTGCGTTCTATAGTGCGACCTCTGTCAGCCTGTGGAATTTGCTAGAGTCGCAACAAACTGATACGGTTTTGCCATGTGTCGTTTGCCCTCGTTCCACCACAGCGACCACAAAATGCGATCGTTGCCATTCTGAATCACCGTACGGTATTTTGCAACCCCTGTAATTTGTGGTCCAAACAATTTCTTCTATGGAATACCGCAGTCTCATGATCAATCAAAAGCAGGCTTTCGCACTGATTAAACTTCACCTCAATGATATTCACTATGGCGAATGAGAACTGCATTTTGTTATGAAAATGGTATTCATGGGACCTTTGCGGAATTTGCTTTCATTGCATAGGCAGATAAATACGCGATTGAATATTACAACCAGCGCAGAAACCACTACTAAGGACAAAATGCCTAGTGGACAGATCTTATTCACAACGACTGTGGATAGTGATCGACTCACTGCCTGTATTGCCACACGACACTAGTACTACTGTTGGTAGTCAGCAGATTTTACAAGTTTGTTGTAGTTTAGGACAAACAAATGACCTAACTGATAGTTTTTCACTAGGATTCGAGTGGCGTTTATAATCTATGGGAACAAATGTAACTGCATATCGACCCTGAAATATAGTCATCCTAGCTACATATTGGATTTCAATTTAGAATAGACTGATAATAACAATTGCTGTAGATTCGGTCTGTTGCCATTTCTCTGCGTTCCATGGTAATTAGTAATCAACTTTTTATTTCCAATTAACTGAGGAATCTGGAATAGTATTTGCCTTTGGGTCGAAAGTGAACAGCCAATTCATCTGGAAAAATGTGTATTGTATTAGACCCCAGTATGTATGGGTACGTCGGGTTTTGTACCCTATCCAATGGGTGTTCAATGTCTGCGTTTCTATATTCGATGACTGCGTACATAGTCACCACGGCTGTTTTGGTTTTCCACGTTTTCATCTGCTTCGAAGCTAATTGGGTAGTGTGCACAGAGCAAACATCGAGCGTCGAAATATGCAGCCCCACGATTACTTGCTTGTGATAACATCTCTTTATACAGCTCTGCATCCATACACCCATAACATCCATACACACTCATACACACCCATAACATCCATACACACCAATATCATCCATATACACCCATAATATCCATACACACCTATAACATCCATACACACCCATAGCATCCATACACACCCATAGCATCCATACACACCCATAATATCCATACACACCCATAACATCAATACACACCCATAACATCCATACAACTTGTTAAAAGTTGTTTTCACTTTTAGGTCAAGGTCATTCAAAGTCACTAGAGAATGAACCGTTTATATTTTGAGACAAGGTTACACATTGTAGGAGGGTGTAATGGCGAAACTTTTTCGCACGTGTGAACTGCATCCAGTGACATATTTTGACCCTGTGACCTTTGGGGCCTATATTCTTGCAATGACCAAATCCGTCTCGTTGAGGCAAATTAAAAAGTCAATTCCACTACCCTACTACGATACTCCTATCACTATTAACTTTAGTGAACAGCACAAACCACTGTACAGTGTAGATGACGTTGACATTAACACATTCTAGGGAGAAAGCATAATGGAGAGTTTCGTTCAAGTAAACTGCATCTGCTGATCCACTTTGATCATTCAACATTGGGCTAGTTCTTCGGAGGGGGGAAGGGGAATCTTCTTTTTAGACTACCACGATACTCCCAACACAAGTTATCAACCTTCGTGGAAAGATGGAACAACCTAAATCACTGTGATGTAGAACAAAACGTATCTTTATAACATTTTAAAATTATTCCCAATTATTGTAATATCAGATGGGAAAATTCGGCCACGAACCCAATCACACTTCATCGACATGGATTAATCAAAATGTGTTAACGCATAAATTAATTTACAGATTCGAATACTTGCACAAGAATTGGGGTTTACTTTTAAAAACATGGATTGAAGAGGGTGAATTTGTCCCGTTATCAGATGTGAACTACCTGAAAGGTAATGCGGTTGGATCCCCAGTGCCACTCCCATACGCCCAAACCTCTGCAATTGTGCTATAGCCTCCCTGTCTACCATGAAAGGTGATACTGTTGGATCCCCAGTGCCACTACCATACGACCAAACCTCCGCAATTGTGCTATAGCCTACCTGTCTACCATGAAAGGTAATGCGATTGGATCCCCAGTACCACTCTCATACGCCTAAACCTCTGCAATTGGGCTATAGCCTACCTGTCTACCATGAAAGGTAATACTTTTGGATCCCCAGTACCACTCCCATACGCCCAAACCTCCCCAACTGTGCTATAGCCTCCCTATCTACCATGAAAGGTAATACTGTTGGGTCCCCAGTGTCACTCACATGCGCATACGCCCAAACCTCCCCAATTGTGCTATAGCCTACCCGTCTACCTTGAACCCATAACATCCATACAACTGCGATAACCGCTCCAAACTGGACAATCTGGCAGATTCAGTCTTGAAAAAATATGCCTATATGCATATAGGACTGACAACAATTTTCAATAAGTTTTTAGGGAGGCATTTAATGACCTCTTATTCCATAACCAATGCCAGGGATCGCTCTCGTTGTTGCTATTATTATTGTGAGACTATTCCAGTCAGTCATTTGAGTAGGCTACTGTATTTGCCAAGTAGGCTTCAATGTCTGCATTCAATCCATGCACGGCATAAACTACAAGTAAGAACTATTTCTCCAGTCACAAGAAGTGCGAGCTTATTGTGGAACAGATGTTGAACAGATAACCAATGTTCATACCTCATACATACCAGGCATGCCATTCCCCTGTTGACCTTAGATAACATACGCTCAGACCCCATACATGGTGGACACGCACTCCCTCTGTTGACCTTAAATGAACTGTTGTCAGACCCCATAAACACTGGACACTCACATTCCCTGTTGACCTCAGATAACCTATGGTCATACTTATACATATAGGGCATGCCATTCCCCTGTTGACCTTAGATAACCTATGGTCAAACCCCATACAGTCACATCGGACATTAACATTCTCTGTTGACCTTAGATAACCTATGGTCAGACCCCATACCTAGTGGGCACGCACTCCCTCTGTTGACCTTAGATGAACTGTGGTCAGACCCCATACACACTGGACACTCACATTCCATGTTGACCTCATATAACCTATGGTCATACCTCATACATACCAGGCATGATGAACTGTGATCACACCCCATACACACTGGACACTCACATTCCCTGTTGACCTCTGATAACCTATGGTCATACCTCATACATACCAGGCATACCATACCCCTGTTGACTTTAGATAACATATGGCCAGACTCCATACAGAGTGGACACGTACTTCCTCTGTTGACCTCAGATGAACTGTGGTCGGACTTCATACATACTGGATACACACATTCTCTGTTGACCTCTGATAACCTATGGTCATGGTCATACCTCATACATACCAGGCATACCATTCCCCTGTTGACTTTAGATAACCTATGGCCAGACCCCATATAAAGTGGACACGTACTCCCTCTGTTGACCTCAGATGAAATGTGGTCAGAGCTCATACACGCTGGACACACACATTCCCTGTTGACCTCAGATAGTCTATGGTCATACCTCATACATACCAGGCATGCCATTCTCCTGTTGACCTTAGCTAACCTATGGTCCTACCCCATACATATTGAATATGTACTTCCTCTGTTGACACTAGATGACCTATGGTCAAACCTCATACGCAATGGGTACGTATTATTTCCCTCTGCTGACCTTGGATGACCTATGGTCAGACCTCATACACAATGGGTATGTATTTCCCTCTGTTGACCTTGGATGACCTATGGTCAGACCTCATACACAATGGGTATGTATTTCCCTCTGTTGACCTTGGATGACGTATGGTCAGACTCCATGCACACTGGGTATGCACTTCCTCTTTCAACCTCGAATGACCTTTGCGTACGTAATCATCTTCATTCAACGTTGTCTACTCTTGAGCCTACGAAGTGTATTATGGTATACAGTAATCAAGTGGGTGTACTGGAGCTTTCGTGCTGATTTATGTTTGGAAATCGGTAATCAGACGGAAGGTCTCATTCGTTTATATTGATTGGAAATCGATCTGTTTGAAATCCTACACTTTATTTCAGGTCATCTCACGCCTCCCTCATTCTTACTGTTATTTTCAATATCATTCATATTTCAATCATACGCTATGTAGGAGGTGAATGTTACACAGCCCCCATGCGGGTTGAGGGCTTTTAGAATAATCCCGCGATATTCCCTGCCTGTCGTAAAAGGCAACAAAAGGGGAAGACAGTTGAAGGACAGGAATGAGGATGGGAGTTAGGAAAGTACAACGGGCAGAGAACAAGCGAAACGAGCTTCCTGTGTATCCCGAGTCCTGACCTACGCAGTTATCCAGGTTTTCTCTCTGGACACCACCAGCTATCGTAAGTTTGGTTGTGCATGCAGGTTGGTGGGGCTGCTTGGAGAGTGGAATCCCTGAGAGTGTGTCCTCACGGGCGAGTCCACTCCTCATGGTCCTCGAGTAGCTCCACTGACTTGTATTGTATTGACCTCCGGCAGCTGTCTCTACTCTGCAGTACCTCCTGCGAATTAAGGCGTTTTGATATTCCCCGCCTGTCGTAGAAGGCGACTGATGGGGAGGTCGGTTAAAGGAGACAGAATGAGGCCACCTTCCACTGGCGAGTCCACTCCTCAAGGTTCCTGATTGCTCCCACCGGCTTGTTTTGTATTGACCTTCCGGCAGCTGTTTTTCGGGCTTTGGAATCTTCCCAGTCAGGGTTTCTAACTCTTGATAAAAACCAAAATGCTGTAGAGAGGGAGCAAGTCGGGTGCAAGAATCCGACTCGTCCATACTACTGAAACAAGAATATATCATGCCTCCTGGAGAAATAAATTAATTTGTATCTGGTGTTACAGGTCAACATGCGACATAAATAAAACCGAGACGCAGGATTGGAAGCAAGACTCGAATTCTCCACAATACAAACACGGGAGGATTTTATGTTATCTGTGTAATTTAGATCTAGTGTAACAGGTCCTCACCTTAAGAATTTAGAAATATAGAAATCGAATCCCAATGTTGCAGCTGCCACAATGCGGGATGTGGTGGAGCTATATAATTTCAACAGACTGGTCTCGTGCTTGGTGCAGACTGAAATATGCTACAGTCTTCGCCACAAATTCATGGGACACCCCGTTCCCCATTCAATGTTGGCATTTGACAACGCCCTCGTTGGGTATAACATTGAAGTGAGTGTGGGGGCTTCGGTTCTGCGATTTTCGCACTGCGGGCGTGCCGCAGGACTGTAGTGTCCCAGTACAGTATCTTTGTCGAAGATTGTCGGGAGCCTGTACAAACCTATGGGAGCGCTATTCGCGGCGCGCTCTCTCTCGCGTTTTGAACTGGATTTTCGCGAAAATGGCACACGGGGACAATAGTACACCATTTCATAGAGAATGAACACAGGTGGAATTCACACGGTCAACCATCATTAGATATGGTCAATGGTAGACTGTGCCAGGTCAAATGTGTACCGTGGCAGCCATGTCTACAAATGTGAGCGCCTTGATATATCGCATTGAGTTTTCTCGTGTGACTAATAGCAACCTCAGAATAACATTATTCTCCATTTGGAGAGCATATCATGATTATAATCATTTCCTAGGCGTGACAAAAGAATAAATATTGTGGTGCTATTGGACAAAAACAATCCAGGACGTAATTAAAAATAACACGAATAATGTTACGTAATGGATGCCTGTCTTCTTCCTATTTCTGCCTCTCTCATGTTAACTGAACAGCGCCCCTCGGAACAGCTGTTTTAATTTAATTAATAATATTAACAAATAGCCACAATTGTTTAAACTCATGCTGACAGTAGCGAGGGGAAACATACTATACTGATAATAAAGTAACTGCACGGTTTTTATGCTTTACCGAATGACTGCATCAACCTGTGTCATACCAAAATCGGCTTTTGGCAGCCGATCGTAGCTCCCATATGCTTTGTACAGGGCTCGGACAATCTTCGCCAAGAATACATTCCTCCCATTTAAAGTTGGTCTTTGACAACGCGTTTGTTGGGCGAAACATTGAAGGGGTGTGGGGTTTCAGTTCTGCGATTTTCGCACTACGGTTGTGCCGTGGGACAGTACTGTAGCAGTTTGTTGTAGCTGGCTGTCTGTGTGATTTACACAACCAGGAATGTAATCTGTTCATGGGTGAAGAAGATACATCTTCTTTGTTGGGGCACTGTACTTGCACTATAATGACACATGGAACAATACGTTCTAACCACAGCGCATTGACATGTATTGTAACAAAAAAAAGCATCAGGAAACACTGACAGCTGTTTACTGGCTTAGGCTAATGTGCAGAGGGGAAGAATGGAAAACAGGAGCCCGAGGGCACTATGGTTCCTTGCGATGATTTTCCAACCAAAAACCTAGACCTTCAAGAACGTTGCACACAAAAGTCAGACGGGGTCAAATCATGGCTCGTTTTGATAAGAATGTGACATCGACATCCGAAAGTGGCCATTAAAACATGATTCGGCATCAAACCCGGTTAAAGGTATTCTGAGGCTCGAGTAAACATGGGCTCATCTTGTAGCTTAGACAAAAATTAATACATCAGTCCGAACCAGACGTTCATACGATGTTCGATTACAGAGTTAGAGGACTTCAAAGTTTGGGCCATGTACATTGCACAAGATGTACGCTATCCCATCATGCATTGCTTTACCTGGACTACCCCGCGAATTGCCTTTGTTTTTCTTTGAAATGTGAACATTATTTTCTCGACGATGGAACATATTCTCTCCCCCAAAACTTGCTGTGGTGAGTTAATATGTTACACAGTTCATTTCAACAACAAAGAACACAGCAGGAAAACTAGGGATGTTGAGTTCTCAAGCACAATAAAAACAATGAAATACATAGGAAATCCTAATTGTTGTTCAGGTGTGACGTTCCAAGTCATTGCGCAATCAGGCTTTCCGTCAATTTTCTGGTGAAAGTGGTGTAACTTCAAACACCAATATCTCGGCATAGGAATATCGAATTGAGGCAGGGTTTGGACCAATATATTTAGTTTTCCATCATCTACAAGGTCAATCATCATGTACTGTAGCCTGCGGAATACCTTCAAGGGTCCTGACCTCAAACCCTCCACGTGCATACACAGCACGTTGAACTTTCTATGAATACATTCGTTGGTGGTGTTATCTAAAAATGTTGCAGAGCGATACTGTTAGAGGCTTGTACAGAGTTAGATGATAAACAGGAAACCAGTAGATTTACCTATGCATCCTACTGTCATGTTGTACTGCAGACCGCGATCACAGAGACAATGGTATCCTCCGGAGTTGTCTGAGATGCATCTGGAATTATCCGCACACTCGTGGTCGCCGCTCAAACACGGGTCAGCTGGAGGGAGAATGATAGAAAACATTAGGGAGGCCTTCAAATCTCACCTCAGCAAATTGCAGTGGAAAAGGATTACCCATTCACCCAATGAATATTCTAACCCCCACACTCCCATACACAATGCACAGTACTGAGGTTAATTAATGAGTCACGGTCCAGCGAACATAGGTAATCCTTTTCCAATGCAATTTCCTTAGGTGAGTTTCGTGCCATGGAGAGGGAACAAATCACGGTGTGTTCATCAGTTTGTCGATTTTGGACGTCACAAAAACTGCAACAACTTCACTCACCTTGCTTCGCGGGTGTAGTGCAACAAGATTTGTTGGATATTTTGACTATACCTGATCCGATTGTCTGTTGACAGTTGGTTTTGATGTAACTCTATTCATGGAATTAAATATTGGCAGGAGACAATCGCAGAATAATACCGTTTCTTTTTTAGATTGGCTCTGTTCATAACCCTAATAGGACTTTGATACCCATAGGAATACAGTTTGTAAAAATTCCTCACCCAAGGACGAACAAGTTCGTCCCGCCTCCATGGCACAAAATGCTGTCATGGATTTAGAAATAGTTGTGGTTTCATCAAATATGGTCTTCAAAGATTTGGATAGATATTGCTCTATATCTAGGGGTCAGTTAAAAGTCACCTCGGACTTTTCCAGGGACCATAATTTTGGAATATAGATCAGGAAGATCTGACCGAGTGGTCGTAAAAAACACTCACCTAAAATACATTATAACGACGCGTGAGGTAGATCGTCTTCATGAGATGGAATTTATTGAGGATACACTCTAAAAAAGGTGTTTAGAAACGTGGTTCAAATAAGTGTTTAACAACAAAGTATTTAGGAATTGAACACATAGTGTGTAGCAATTAAACACCAGTGTTTATAAATTAAACACATGTTGTTTTGTATCTAAACGTGTTTAGAAACGTGGTTAAAAAATGTGTTTAGAAAAGTGTTTAATCCCTAAACACATAGGTCGGGCGAACAACCGCGTCCATTATTCACCAGGGGTATTTGAGACGAAAGTGCATCTTCGAAGTATTTTATTTGAACGAGACCGACTACTGGAGGCTCATCGAGGCACTTCGTGGATAAACACAAACGAATACTTTTTTATATGATAACGAGGCAGTGGAGGGGGTAGGGGGGGGGGTAACCAATCCTAACTTGCTACCGAGTCCGACATCACTACAGAACAGACTACAGTCAAGGAATCACTAGACTTTATGACTTTCTGGTTAACGTCATGAATATTATTAACACTGTGGTTTCCTTACGAGAAAACTTCTTCAAAGTCTGGAAGCGAATTTTGAATGAATCTCTATGCGAGTCTGCTTTTCAAGGACCAACCAAAACATAATGTTTTTGCACGGTAATCAGAGTAACTAACCGTTACTTAGTCATCACTTTCTCATTATTTTGTACACATGCTTTGCGCGTGTTTTGGGGTAACTAGCCTCAATGAACATTATCGTTTTTTAGTGCCCCGTTTTTCCCCAGGTATAAATAGAAAAATAATATGTAGGCTACTCACACAATATTCTGCCAGCTGATGCGTACTATATCGGAATGCATTTTCTCATCGGCGTCTGGCATTGTAAAGCAGGGGATTAGGGTCAGGGATGAGGGTTAGCGTAACCATCCACATAAATTTTTCCGAAGCAGTGCGCATTGGCCCTATTCCGCTCACATTTGTGGCAGAGGAATGCTGTTTCTTTCACTTTAACATTATCATATTTGAATGCTATCATTTCAATTATGTTCTTTTGTATCCTTTGTACCCAAGGTATGGCCGCCCGATACCCCCGAAGTGCAGAAGGTCGTGTTCGAGATTTTTTGCTCAACCACGCAAATTTCTCATTGAGAGAAAGACCGGTCCTAAACTCCAGTCATCCTGTTAACGTGACCCTGAAGGTTGCCTTCTATGCCATGATTGACTTGGTAAGTTGAATAGAAACAACTTCCAGTTGTTTGTAGCTACGCGGATTAGCTCAGTCTGTTGAGATCCGGGGCCTGTTAGCTAAGATCATAGCAAAGCCACTATCGCTAACATATCGCTAAATGCAAATCGATCGCAACTGGCGATGGGAATGGATTTGCCGTTTCACAAAGCCCATCGCCGATAGCGATAGAATTGTTTTAAATATAGTACCGCGGACGAGGCTATCGTTTACAATATTTTGCCACCGCCGTTGCCGAGCCCACTGATTTCAATAAAATGACCTCAACAAGTTCCTCGATTTCGTCTGAAAAGAAGGTAAGAATCTTCACAGTAAGCAACATTTATTATCATTTGTGTGGGAAAAATAATTACATCAATGGAATTAGTATTATTGCTTCGGAAAATCCTAATTTTTCATATATTTCTCTCGAGATAAAATGGGGTAAGATCGTGAGTTGCATATGCTTTGGTAGCCTATCGATGATTTGGCTCATGAATGATAAGCGATATGCTTTTCGGGGTCAGTCATATAGAAAACAAAAGTCATGCAACTTACCAGTTGATGAGTCCTTAGTAGCGTAGAACTGGAGCGCTACAAAAACGTTCACTCTGGGGTATATAGCGTGGCTACGCCCAGTCCGATTCTCCAGCATCGGTTCCAGCAAATCGATAACCCTCACGATGCCGTCACGAGTCAATATATAGTATGTGTGCATACGTTTATCTGAGTAGCTGTCCAAAGGATTCCAACGATCCCGGAAAACTCGCTCTCGTTGTAACGCCCTCGCAAATGGACAATAAATTAGCTGCCATTGCTACAGCTAG
>JAUOBX010001694.1:0-14622 GCA_032360705.1 Eupentacta quinquesemita
TCGTTAACTTTGCTGATGACACGTGCATTTTAGTTTTTTTTTGGTAAAAATGGTGACGAGATTGGGTATAGGCAGGACATACCCACCTTCACAAACTGGTGTGATGAAAATAACTTACAACTTAATGTGTCTAAAACAGAAGAGCTCGTGGTCGATTACCGAGGTGTGGGAACCAGCTTCAAATGATTGAAATTGGGAACGAGCCAGTAGAACAAGTTCATTCATATAAATATCTAGGTGTAATTTGGAGTGGGGTGAACATGTTAAAACTGTTCTAACTAAGACTAACCGGCGTATGTTCTTACTACGTAAACTGAGTTCCTTCAAACGAGACACCCCTCTCATTTCTCTGTTTTATGAAGCGACAATTGAGACCAGTTTCACGTTTTGCTTGGTCGCATGGGGTGGTAACACGACTGTTAAGGATATGGGGAAGCTTAATACGCTTGTCAGGGAAGCAAGTCGAGTTTTCCAGGACTATAAATCTGTAGAGGAGTTACTTGGCTGGACAACGCAGAGAAAAGTGCAATCAATCTCATCTAACGAACACCCCCTGAGTCACAGAGTGAAATATATTAGTAGAACGGGCAGGCCTACAGAGAGGTATGGGCCTCCTTTCTTGCCAAGAGCCGTGCTTAGTCTTGCCGATGATTATTGTAGGAAATAGGTTTTCTATAAGTGCGGGGTCACAGTTTTTAGCATTATCATCTGTCTTACCGTTTTGTCGTCTGTAGAAATGTGTTATACCCCATCTGTTCTTTATATGTAAACTTGTTTTATGTATGTTTCATCGAGATGGAGTGAACTCCGGTTCCTTCTATGGTCAATAAAGATTCCTATATCCTATATCCTATATCCTATATCCTATATCCATACCATTCCTTGAATGTGTCTCATCTCAACAAGACAAATGTTTGCATCACCGAAATAATGCCTCCATGGTCAGATATTGAACATGTCAAATGATGTCAACGAATGAAGGTCAACATAGTTCACAAGACAAACACAACTTTCTTTTGACCTGAAATGCCTTGTTGACAATATGTCAATGTCTATGATGATTCACTATATATGGTGATTCAGCGCTCGCGCTGCTCGTGGTGTGCTTGATTATTTGGATTGCTCCAACAATAGGAGTCTGGTTGTCATAAAAAAATGCCTTGAAGGTCACATGATCAAATTTCATGACAAAGGTCAAATGTGACCAAAAGGTCAAATCCGGTCAGAGTAGGTCACCAGATGCAGTTCACACAGACGAACAAAACTCTCCGATAGACCGTCCTCAGGGAATGTTCCCTAATCAATATATATAAGTATAATCCTATTGTGACCGTGACAGCGAAAACAATAGGGATCTCCCTCTCCATATATGTAACCTATGTTCCCAATTTGAACTTGTTACAAATTTGCGTTCTTCAGATATTGTGCCCACAAGAAGTGTCACATACATACACCCACACACACATCCAAACATACACAATTGCGTGACTGCATAGATCGATTTTACCTTCGGCAAGCGATCAAAGGCTATGTTACTCTTTAGGGAAGTTCTATGAACGTTGGGTTTGGATTTATATGGTCGAGTTTCCATACGAGTGCATTATTAGTGACATCGTTGAGGAAAGAAAACTAAACATATTGGTTCAAACCCCGTCTCAATCCAATATTCCTATGTCGAGTTATTGACGTTTGAAGTATCACCACTATTACCAGAAAATTGACGGAAAACCAGATTGCGCAAGAATTTGTGACGTCACACCTGCACAACATTGAAATGTCGTATTGTATGTAATGTATTTCATTGTTTTTATTGTGCTTGAGAACATTACTAGTTTTCTTACTGCGTTTTGTATTTTGAAATAAACTGCGTAACATATGAACTCACCACAGCAATTTTTGGGGGGAGAGAATATGTTTCTTCGTCGAAGAATAATGTTCACATTCCAAAGAAAAACAAAGGCAAGTTGCTGGCTAGTCCAGGTAAGGTAAGGTGATGCATGATGGGTAAGCGTCCATCTTGCAGAATGCACATGGCCCAAATTTGGAAGTCCTCTTATTCTGTAATGGTATGTGATATGAAAGTCTGGGTTGGACTTGTGTTTTTATTCCTGTCTAAGCTACAAGATGAGCACAAGTTTATTTGAGCCTGCAGTTGCCCTTCAAGCTTGATCCTCGAATTGACCATTGAAGGTCAATGGTCATGTAAAATGAACCTCAGTTCAATATTCTTGAATATTCGCCAATTCGATTGAGAAAATAACAGAAACCGCATTCACCACCTATTTTACAATACTCCAGTGACATCAACATGCATGCATGCTACATTCTCACAAATTTAGTTGTTGATTTACGAGACATGTCATATTCATAGCCCATCTAATCACATTATGTTTGATGTTTCCAATACGCCTTTCGAATAAATTATTCCTAAATTGGAGTATTGGTTACCAAATGAGATATTCGTCGCATCCTTCGTTAATATGAATGTGATGGATCCATGCAATACTGTCAGGAAAGAATAGCCTGGGGTTCGTCTGGAATGCATGGGCGGGATATAAGAGCGAACAATAGAACGTATGTAGAATGTACTGAGGTCACTATTGCGGCCGTTGAACGAGAGACGTGAGCAAATATAAATATATATGGCGCTGAACGTTATCCAATATCTCCGAATTAGACATGCATCACCTTCGAGCAAAACCATTAATATATAGTAATAATATCTCGTTATATAGCGCTTTCTCGCGTCGATGACATGCTCAAAGCGCAATGCAGATATTACCCTGATCACTAGTGACTTTTGGTGATGTCAATCCCACACCTGACGGTGCGCATTTCAATCAGTTCTTTCCTGACCCGCAGATACTGTAAATCACGTCCCCGTGTCCCTCAGGAATATTTACGAGTCACCTCACAAGGTCCCTAATAACGCCTGAGTGGGACGAGGCACCGGAGAGACCAGCCGGTTGGGATTCGAGCTCGCAACCTTCTGATCACGATTCCAACGCTCTACCGACCGATTAATGATATTCCCTCTTCCCACACGTCAGATGAAGTCATATATAACTTGATATAATACGATACCAGATATGTTTACAAGGTTTGAATATGGCCGGATGAAGCCAGATTTAACTTCATATAATATAAACTTCCAGATATGAATATAAAGTTGTATTTACCCCATATTGATATAAGCCATTTGAAGATGAACCCATATGAAAGTTCATAGGCAATGGTCAGTGTACGTTATAGCCCCACTATAATTGACCATGAATATATCTGGCCAATAAAAAAGTTAAATGAATGCGAACGCAAGTGGAATCCCTTTGGAAGTCTTACAGCATATATACCACGCGAAATATTTCTCTTGTGATTCATTCTTCTCTATATTGACGAAGATTCAGCGAGTACCAAACATGGTTGCAAGTCTTATTCTCCATGTTCCTCGTCATGAGCATATCACTCCATTCTCACTTCATTACCTGCTCCATTGGCTCCCTATGAGACAGGAATCAATATTAAAATCCATCAACTCATACGTCGATCAACTGCATGGCTCCTGAATTCATCTCAGAGCTTGTCCAGCGGCATGTTCCTATCAGAGCTCTCGGGTTAGCATCTGGGAAACGCCTTGAGATCACGTTTCGCATTTTTACTAAGTTTCACGGCGATCACTCGTTTGCTTTTTTGGAATGGCCTCTCCAACGCTATCTGTTCGGCATCGTTTGTGGCTTCTAATTCCATGTCTCTTCTAAAAACTCATCTCTCCCCACAGCCTCTTCTGTCCGTCTGATTCCCCTCTTTCCTTCCCTGTTGCGTGCTGCCGCCTCTGTACTGTCTACTGTCTTTCTTGTTTTCTTTCTGTTTGTCTTCATTTTCAGGTATGTTAAAGTACTAAGAGCCGTTCGCATTAGGCCCTCTATCAAGTCCCCGTAATTAATATTCTTATTATATTACTGTATCTGGAACTCGAGAAGTTCATTAGTGACACGGGTTGTGAGGTTTTATTTTAGTGATGTCAGGGTCTCTGATTCATGGACCAAGACCTAGTGCTACCTCCTTGGTGTTGCTTTGGATAGCGCTATTGAATCAGTGAAGGTGTCAGGTGAGAGCGGGGCTGACACTGAGTGATTCGTGTACCTCGACAGGGTCATTAGTGGTACTGTGTCGCGAGCCTGAGGCCAGTGGACGCCTCGGCTGGCAAACGGTGTCATGAAGTCACTGGATATAGTGGCCTGTGTCGGTTATCTGAACAAATGAACCAAGCTCAGTGTATTCAGCATTTCAGCACAAGTGTGCTTCCAGTATCGCTATACACTAGTGGGCCGTGGATGCTCACTGCTGGGATGACGCGGAGATTGGACTCGTTTCTGACTACCTCACCTTGCCTTATATTTGGATACAGCGGGCTGACTGTGTGTTCAACATCAGGGTATTTGGAGAGGTATAGGGATGGTGAGGAACAGTTGTAGGATTCGTGATTGAGCCGAAGATGGTCATATAGCTGATCATTCGATTCGATTTCCGGTCAATTTGAACAGGGCTTCTCTAGAGTCGAGAAGAGAATGCGAGTTATCCCCTGTGCTTATCAATGCAGCAAGGTTTCACCTTGAATAGCAATTTCAACCTCACAAGCGGGCGTTCGCAGATGACACATATGTATTGACTTGACTTCATATTACAATACTAGATTTTCCACTTGGCACGACTCCATCTGGCAACAGCGCATCATGACACACTTAAACTGATCCACAGATTATGTCTCGACCATTTCATATTTCGATTTTCTGCATACATAATGCGGAAACTCGAGAGGTTCCCACTGTCACGGAATATTTCAAGGTTATAGCAATAAGGCATGTCTTCTGCCACCATATATTCGGGGTTAATTCAGAGGCATGAGTCTAAGAAAAAAAAGAGAATAGAGGAAGTGAAGGGGGTATCCGTGAGTTCTTGCCTCAACTCACAAATAGGCATACTTTAGGCTCTTCAGGTTTCTCTTTCTCTTGTAGCCTCGACTGACCTTGAACTGATTAGAAAAATAGGTTGTAACCAACCAGATCGCAGCATGCTTGCGTTCGTTATATAACGTCCTGAAACTATTCCGCTCAAGTGTCGCATACCAACACACACACACATAAGCGTGACGGCATCAGTTCCATTCGCCTCCTGCAAGAAATCAAGTAAAACTTTCGCGATCATTATATTTATCTGTATACCAGAGCAGAAAAGTGCTAATATCGTATCAAGTATATAGTTCCTCAGTTTGATTCATACCTATTATGTTATAGATAAAATAAATGAATACTTGCTGTCATATGAGCGATTCAAGATCAGTTGGGAGTGGAAGTTAAAGGACAACTGCAGAGTCGAATATAACAAAATAACTCCATATTGTAGACATTGCATCCGGGAATCCTAGCAGTATCACCGGTACCTTCATGCAGTATAATAGAACAAATACATACCCTTTATTGGCTACACATTATTCCATACATCCACACTCCTTGTACAATATGCGAACCTGTGCAGCCGTTGTGCCTTTACACATTTTTATTCATAGCATACATTTTGTCACACATGAACCATAACGATAACGTGCGAATCGAACCTATCTATTAATACGGAAATGAAGATAATTTCAAGAATATTGTTGTCAGCCTTGGGACCCCCTACAATGCACCACGTGCGTGGTAGGTGGACTGCGATCTATATGTATGTTGCTACTACAAGTACGGCAAGTTATCCCATTACATATTTGTGTTCTTGGTGAAAACTGCAGTAACATTATCAATTCCACATTACCTTGCTCCTGCTCCAGACAGCGCAGAGTAGCATCTAGTTGGTCTATGTCCCGCAGTGTACTGACATTTCTTTTCGTTATCACACTATATAGCACAACTCATTTAGCTGGCTATACGTAACACCTCTTGTCTGCTCCCGCATAGGGAGTGGGTCTATGCTCATTGTCAGTGAAGCATTCACACCGCTCTTATCTCCCCTGTTTCTGTAGTTCCCGTTCTTTTCGGTGGTGCTGCCGATCCTTCCCTGTCCCTAAAAATAACAACTTCGGTATGAATCGATCAAACGATTTGCCATTCGTCCCAGATTATTCAAACTGGAGCTCTCAGTGTGGAAACGGATGTCAGGTAGACAACTCCCGGGCTTGTCGTGACAGTTTCACACAGTTTTCAGTATTTTCCCAAAACGACTCGTGTCATGCGTTGGTATGAAAATCGAACATCGGTGATCTATGCCCTAATCATCCCAGTGTGTATCCAATCGATGTTAAAGTTCATCGGTACAGCGGAGATTTGTGGTAGGATACTGGGCGGGACTCCTACATAGTCACCTCATAGACACTCTTTGAAGACAGAGGAGGACAATAATGCAGAGATCGATATCACCATCTTCACCTAATCAGACCCTAGCCAAGCACAGGGTGATCCAAGACTTCAGAAATAAAACACATCATTTTGAGATATATCATGCGCCCTACGAGATCGCACTCGACTATTAGTGTATGTTGTTATGTTGCAATTAGGGGGTGAGGGAACATTTCGTATAGAATCTTAAAATTGGCACTTCACGTCTTCTCTAAATCCCTTAGAACACGAAACCACCTGTTTCCATTTTTTTAAATCATGGATATGCCCTGAATCCAAGATGGCGGCCATTTAACACGATTCTCGCCTAATCACCGACATTTCGGACATTTGTGATATATATAGCTGTCCTGTATGTCTTTTTATAGATTTTTTTATCACTAAATGCAAATACCTGAAATAATAAATAACTTGAATACTGAGGCAGTAGTAGATCCAAAGGGGTGTGAGAGGTGCACCCCAACCCCCTAATTGAGCAGGAAAACTCTAAAAGAAACATAGAACATGGATGGGCTTTGGGATGTGGAAATGTGTCCCATATAGCACCATTTTGCATATCATACCTTTTTATATAGCCTAGAAGCACAATATTTCCGAGGGGAAGTGGAGCGGGTAATACGAACCCCTTTGGTTCACATCCATTGGACCTGATCACGCGCAGGAACACGTGAACAAGTTCCACAAAGGTGAAGGTGCCCTTTCTGGCGTAACCACCGATCCCCAAGGTTCGCTCAAATATTGCCTCAGCTCCCCAGAACTGGCAAGGCTTGCGGGAGAAACTGAGCGTATGCTAAACATGTCAGATCATATCCCAAAAGAAGCACCACCAACACTCATCATCTAAAAGTGCACGATAGGAAATGGCTGTGAGACAACTAAAGGATGTCATAGGCAGTGCGAACCCCTTCAATGCATCAGAACATGATGATGGATCTGAAATGAAATGGTAAACTTCGTCACCAAGCGGATAATGCAAACGGCAGTGCAGCATTTCATTTTAGACATGGAGGTATGCGGACACACAGCACTTGCAACATAGGTTGATGAGATGGTAAATGCAGACAAGAACATGTGGGACAAAATGTCGAAGCTGAAGTATCTCACTCGGAAAGATGGATGGAAGAGTATCAGTCTGAAGGCCTCCACCGAAGTAGTCAGCTTGAAAGCCACTAAATCCCTGTTCGTCGGCCTGCTGCTCGTTGCAAAATCATCGAGAGAGCTGGACTTGCAGGACATTGTTCCTTTACAATGCAAGCATAATGGGGCCTGATGGTTCTCTGCTACTTACTACAAGCAAGTCCACTCTCATCTATGAACTGGAAGGGATGGTTAAGAAGACAGAAACTTCTGAAAGATCCATCGGAGAGCCGATCATCCCACGTCAATTAGCACATGTCTTTACCAGCATCGTAATATATGACATGGCTCCCGTGCAAGAGATGTTTTTTGACATGTTAGAAAGTGTTGCCGAGACCTGTCAGACTGTTTCATTCGAAGTGTTGACGACAAGTCGCGAGGCTACAGTGACATATGCTTGTTATTTGATGACAACACCGTAACGAACTCCATGTATAGGACAGAACGAGACAGCTCCGGACAGCAGGAACAGCACGAGACAAGTGATACAAAATAGAAGATTCCACACCCATCAAAGACTTCGAGATATTCCTAGGATCCAAGGAAACCAAAGCCAACCTCGTGATATACCTTGCACAAAAAGCTGTTCATTTGTCCAAACTACCGATCACTACTCACACACACAAATGTGTCATATGTCTTCCCAAACGAACATGGTGAACATAACAAGTACACGAGAAGAAGCTGACACGTTATTGGTCTTGTACGCAGTAGCAGTGAGTCGTTTGGGGAATACACCACACATATACTCTTCTGACACAGACGTTTTGGTCCTCGCCTTGTGCCCGGTGCCCGACCTCGACGCAGAGAGTCTCCTCATAATGGGCTCTGGTGATCGACGACGGAGGATCGAGCTCAAACCCAACTAAATGGCCATTGGCGCTAGGATTCCATGCGCTCACTGGATGTGATACCACTGGCAACATCCAGAGAAAAGGAGAGCCCACTTGCTTCAGGTCCTTCATGAAGGCTAGTGATGACGTGATCCATGAGCTTGGTGTTGGTGTGTATCCATCCCCAAGTGTGTTGGTCATGAAACAGCTGAAACACTTCAGTGACATATGTTCAAGCAACCTAAGGGCAACCTGGGTGTGGAGAAACTACAACCAACACAAGGATCCATAACTGAACACATTCTGCGTGCACATGTCCAAGCCAACATCTGGGTGCAGGACACAGTAGCTGTTCCAAGTCTTCTAGATCCAGTATCGTTGGGATAGGAGCAACTAGATGACTGTCTTTGTGTTCCTGTGACCTCGAAAGTTCCACCCGTACCAGAGGCTGTCGTCGATCTTGTCAAGTATTCATGTATTGTCAGCAAACGCAGTGGACGATGTTCTTGTAAGACTATTGATCTGACATGCCCAGAGCTTTGCAAGTGCATGTGAATGTGCTGAAGGATCATGCACCAACATTGTAAATGAGGAGATGGAAAGTGATGATGACAGCGACAGTGATGACTGATAGCTCGGCAGATAACGATCATCCTGGTACTCCTATAGATGAGCGTCCAATGTGGTGACATATGTATGACCACTATTTTGTTTCTCCTATGTTCGTTAGCTACATAAACATGCCTGGATTTTAAGGAAAATGTTGATAAATGGTCTGATTTCGTATGTACATGATGACTATCATCTTAAACTCAATCTACAACAGTAACGAAAACATCGATAAGTTCTGAAAGAAAGGGATAGGGTGTAATCACAAGAATGTCTCAGCTTATCATGTACCTAATGTACGTAGATAATCATTGTACATATATAGGATGTTGACATTTATTCTCCAAAATTTGGTGGACGTAATTTGGCTGTTGTCAATGAGTATGAATGAAGTCTTTTCCATGCAAATATATCTGGATACACCTATGCATGTACATAATATATGACATTGAGCATAGCACTGTGCATAAATAACACCTTGGTTGAAATATAATTATTTATCGCTTTTTCAGCATATGCTGGCGGCCATCTTGGATTTTGCCACTAGACAGGGGATAAAGATGGGAACAGGTTGTTATGGGTTCAGTGGGATCATGCATGTTCAAATATAACGATTCATTGCTTTTTCAGTATATGATGGCGGCCATCTTGGATTTTGCCACTATATGCCCCAACGTGGAATAACAAATGGAAACAGGTTGTTATGGGTTCAGTGTGATCATGCATGTCCATACTGATAATGGGCTCAGCACTGTGCATATATTTACCAAGTCGGTTCAAATATAACCATTTATGCTTTTCGGCATAAGCTGGCGGCCTACTTGGATTCTGCCACTGCCCACTAGACATTGAAACAGGTTGTTATGGGTTCAGTGTGATCATGCATGTCTATAATATATGATAATAGGCTCAGCACTCTGCATAGATTGAACAAGTTAGTTCATATATAACGATTTAAGCTTTTTCGGTATATGCTATCTTGGATTTTGCCTCAAGAAGTGAAATAAAAAAGTGGAAACAGGTTATTCTGTGTTCAGTGTGATCATAGAAAGTAAAAAAATCCAGGTTCTATATGAAATGTTCCCTAAATGACACAACAACATACACTATGTACCAAGTTTAGTTTTCAGTGCAAAAAGTATGCAAAAACATATCATTTTGTACCAATTCAAGATAATCTGTCGAGGCCATCTGGGTCATTTTGCAGTTCCTGATGGTCACCTACTATAGGAGAATATTTGACGGTAAAGAAAAAGGTCGTCTACACGATAAGACGTAACTTGGATATACAATTCCACTGTGACTGTTGATTCAGTACTCGATTACACGAATAGAACGTCAATAACGCCCACTCGTTCAAAATTGGATATGACTGGCAAATGTTTGAACCATTGGGCTCCTTCCCACATGGTTTGATGTTGTCTAATGATAACCCGCTTGGCAACTCAGTCGGGTGGATGGCAGTGGCGCCACGTTCTGCATATTTATGTCACTGAGTACATTAGTGTTGGTACATCCGTTTCGATAACTCACATCACATGACATTGATTGGAGTCATCTTTCAAATTATACCCAGCGTGGGACATGCAACCTCACGTAATAAGTGTATGCCTATACCAGTGAAGATAGTTCCGACCAGGTGTTTTATTTCATATACAGTTCCTAGACTGTTGCACCGGATTCCCGAAACTATGACATGTACATGGGTGTACATAAACGGAGATCGAGACGGATTCATGATAATCACTAGCTAGTTATCTAGGATTTACAGCGTACAACACTGCAGATTACCTAACGGATGAAGTTGAGAGCGATTCTCATGCCCCATTAACTCAACATAATCGCATGATCCTGCAAATTTAGTGAGTAATGTAGAGTAATAGGTAGAGTAATGAATAGACACAACACATAGCCCCATTCCTTGGTATACCGAGATGAGAGAGAGATTGTTATTTCTTGTCTCTCATCAGTGACAAGACGATCAGTTCCATTCCCAGAATAAGTATCATGCCGTCGCAGCGAGTATCCGCTGGTCTGGAGATTCACGTCACCAACTAACTCACTATTCATTTTAATTGTATACTGTTTACTTCACACCACAATTTCTTACCATTCAGTTCATTACCACCAATTCGTCGCATCACCCTAAATAACGCACAGAGTAACGCTATAGGCGAGGCGATTTCCAAAAGGGTATCACTTCGAACGCACATGCCTAGACGATACGGAGAGGGAAGTCGAAGGGGTAAGCCGTAAAACCGCAGGGGTATTCAGCACGAGCCGCGACACCTGATCGTAAATTAGTCGTAAACTGCTCGCTCGTGACCAATTTCCTTCGATGACTGACCGCGATGACCATAGAAATGCGCTCAGACCATGCCCTCAGGGACAAACTCATAAAAATCCGGCCTCAAAACTTGTTACACCACAGAACTTGTTACGCACAACAGAACGTGCAGTCATCCTCTGATGCATCATCGCGAATTTAGCCCCATTAATGTCATGCGGCGCATATAATCAGTTACAGTATTTTCTCAGATAATATACGCAGCGTGGAACATTTAGCTTGAGTAAACATTAAATACCAGTGGTATAAATAGTTCTGCGACAGTTGTATCATCCTCACCACAGGGGGCAGTAAACTGCCTCCTCGAATTATCTGCATTGCTGTTGATTTACTTATATATAGAGTGACAGAGAACGTGACAGTCTGTATGACAATCAATCACTGTATCAATGTTGTCCCATGGAGGCGGGACGAACTTGAGTGTGGAATTTAACGACCAAGTGTCGCGTTCTTCTCATTATCAGGGGCTATTGACGAACACATTTTATATGATGAACTGTATTATTCTTCGATTGTTGTCTGCAAAAATTGAATTCCATGGATCGATTGACATCAAAATCAATGGTTAAACAGACCAATCGGGTCAGTATTAGTCAAAATAGCCAACAGATTTCCAGAACGAATAGGCAATTATTGATACAAAGACTGTACCACTGCTTCCGCGGAGCGAGGTTAGCGAAGTGTTTGCGGTTTTGCGACGTCAACAAATCAGCAATCTGATGCCCGATTCGGCAATGTGTCGCGGTGTATATATGCTCATTGTTGGAATAATCATGTATATATGCACAAACGAGTGACTGCTCATCCGGAGGATAGGGTTGACTACCACCTGAGTAGCTAGCCTCCCAATACCCTCCCATCATGTACTCTCATCCATTTGAACTACACCGATGTCTCTGTCAAACATTTAGAACAACGTTATTGTTAAAGAATATCTATATGGCGGATATGGTAAACTACCGCTAAAGTAGCCAGGAGCCATCAGGAGCTTTCATTTATTTGATCTACACAGGTGTCGCTGCCAAACACTAGGAACAACATTAGTGTCAATATAACTATAATATGGCGTATATGGTTAACACCCGCTGGGAATAACCAGTTTTTCCCCGCCATTAAGCTCTCATTCATTACCTCATTCGACATTCGAACAGATAATGAACATAACTTACTCTGCTGGAAGAAGTTATAAGAATATTGGAATTATTTCTATCAACCCTCCGCCTGTTCTAGATTTCCCGAATGAGGATGACTGATGGTTGTGAATAGCAGAATGGTGGGTATATTAGGCAATATCTCGCATAATTAAAATAAAATCCATCAACCCAGTGTTTTCATACTACATATTATTACCCAATGATGGAATGAAAAACTACACAATTCAGTAATCATCAATCAAAAGTTGACGTACTTACGTTGTCTACAGTACATGAACTTATTTGTGGGGTTTGTTCCTTACTATATCGATATTCCCTCAGTATGTCGTATTGTCAGATTTGACTCTGATTTAGGACGACAGTGCACTCCGGTTGCGAAGTCCAGTACATATCGACCATACAAGAAGCTTCGAGAATCTGCTCTAATCATTAGCTACATCCATATTGACCAAATCTGACGTTTCGCTATCTTTGACCATCTTTCGTAAAATACGGAATATGTGCTAGATCACTATGCATTGCTCTAGTCTTAAAAGACCAATTCTATTCTGCTTTCGCGTTTCCCCTTCGGCAGCGTTCCAATGATTCGTGATTGGTAACACGTTTTTTTTGTTTGGCATCCCAGTTCTCAATATTGAGGAAGTTTACAATTTTCCGACTCCAACCAAATAACATTCCAATGAATAATCAGGATTGGATGGATACATCATATCATACCACCAAACTTAGGGATGGAAACATATGCACGAAAATTCATAATATTGGTTGTGAGTATGGCCTTGCCGTGTGCCTTCCGTCGGGGAAGTTTATGCTATGCATGCTACTGTTGCCGACAAATAAAATTCACACTTTCAATAACAACAGGAATCAGCTACATATCATGGGGAACATATATATCAAGTATGAGCTCGATCCACCTAAAAGTTAACGAGTCAGGCGTCACAAACACATACACACACACATACATCTACTGCATAGAAAGAATCCTTATTCATAGAAAACTTATGGTAGTTCGAAAATACGGTATAAGTCTATATAGGTGAACAACTTCATCTGTTCTCGAACGCTCAAGTTAACTTTCATTATTGAGAGAGAAATTTTTCTCTACTTTTGGGCTGGAATGTACAGACTGAAAGACCAGAATCGTAACACTCACTTAGACGATATCATTAGCAGGTATTGTGAGGTAATCTTCCTGCCGTCATTCCTGAAATAAGCCAGCAGACAATTGAACGATTTTGAACCATGTGGCTTGCTCGTGAAACAGGGCCTAGGCAGGCTAGGCTAGGCCAAATAGCAGAGTCGTACTAACAGGGAAGGACAGAGGATTGACAATACATTACTGGGTAAATACTATCTGGAATGACAATTGAGTCATCCTTGGCCCTGTTTCACGACATTGGTTGTACAGAGCTGCATAACCGGTAAGTGACATCCAAGAATTGTGATGTTCATGTATAGGTGAATGTCTCACAGTTCCTTTACGGAATGTGTCATTCCATATCATCGTAATATGAACTGCGATATGTTGTCATTCTGATGTCAATCTTTTTGTAAATTGGATTAGTCGATAAGTATGTCGCCTAGGCCTGGGCCTATGTCCACTGGGGAGGGTGGGGGTGCGAGCCGTGCTAGTTCTCTTCTCTACTGAATGCATGTTATCATTCCACTGTCAATCCTTTTATCGCTCTGCATTGTGAGTGAATGTATTGTATTGTCATCCCATCTACGTTGCCATTATATGAGACTGCCAATATGAGTGCCAGGTGGATTCCATGAGGTGAACCCCAAGTCCAGAGACCAGTTGGCCCACATTTACCCTCATGGGCCCCATGAATGATACTAAGGGACTGTGTCACTCCGGTTATTCCAGCTAGTGTAATTCCTTTAATTGGTTGGCCTAATGAGTGAATTTATCGTCATTCCAATGTCAATCTCTGATTTGATTATAGGCCCCTAATGTGTGAATGTGTCATTCCAGCTCTCTATCTTCCATTGGGGACACCACTTATGTATGACAATGATTTCTCTCAACTGACCGTGTCACACTGTTTACGCTATGTGCTGTCATTCCGCTGCCAATCCGAATATTTTGTCAATCCACCGTCAATCCTTTCGTTTCACTATTCGGAGTGATCGTGGTGTAGTGGTTAGTC
>JAUOBX010001805.1:0-14618 GCA_032360705.1 Eupentacta quinquesemita
CGCGCGCACCCCTTTGACCTTCGACACGGATCATTAGCATACGCGTGAAATGCAACCGTGAACTGGCTTATTAGGACTGAGCTCCCCGATTGCAAGATAAACACTGAATGCTAACTTACGTGGTTTACCATAAAGAAATCACCATATCAGTTGCTATGTATATATTATAAGTAGGGGGTCCAAATTTCGTAGGCTATAAATGTGTACACAATCCTCGTACATCAGGTTGAACTTATGGGTAACGAAATGGTAGCCCCCACTATATGTGTGTATATAGTATGTGTGGCCGTCCCATCATAACTTGAGGCCATGCATAGTAAAGACGCAATTAATTTATATCATTATAGCAGCGAAACATTCTACAGAGTTAACCATTTTTGTGCATGGTCCGAAATACCATGTATCCATTGTCAAATGAATGTTCCATTCAATCAGATATGAAACTACGTGACTTGCCTCAATAAATATTCATGTCGTCGGTGAAGCCCTACTTTGAAACGACGGAGGTGCTACATTAATCATGTCCATAAGAACATTTTTACCAAAGTAGACCTACCTGACGAAAAAATAATGCTATAATTACTTCGAAATATGAGGTGATCAATGTCCTTGACTAGAGCAAGATCCAAAATGGTCGTCCACAATGGTGATCACGTGTGTAACATTAGTGGATACCGGGGCGCTTTGGGACACGTTCTGCTATGGGACATTGCGAATATTTGCTGATTCTTTGATAGTTGGGTACACTCATTCGGGCACGTCATTTAGTAAAAGTCGAGGCCTATACTCGAACTTAGTCAGCGCCGATCTCTGAAAATAATTCTGGAGTTGGAAGGGAAAACAACGTTCTTTCCCCTTTTCCTCTACTATTATCATATCCTAATCATGGCCGCACATATTTTCGTAGTCAATCCGAAATAACTGAATACGTACCCATGTGAGTGGAATATTGAAATGAATAATGTCGATCGATGAACAGGCCTCACGAATTATTTCGCGCATTCGGTATATATGAGCAAATGAAAATCGAAGATTGGTAAGGACCACATTAATTGGACATTATGAACGCGGCGCGATGAGACGTGGCGTATAAACAGTTAAATATGAGTGATCACCTGAGAGAAATTATGATAACTACAACTACTTTAATCATTCATTGCATAAAGTATGGAGGCTAATGTCGAAAAAGACCGAGTGAAGGATTACCTGAATATATTCATTTTCTTAACCATTATGCGCATCATAATTCATTGTGGGTTCACGTTTATTGTGAGTTTGAAAAAAAGGCAACTTTGCATCAACCTTGTACTGAGCACGCTTCCATGCTCAAAGACAGTTTAATGATTCTATTCATATACTTATCAAGAGGAATCATAATCATCAAAGTCATGTTCAGCTGTCCCAGTGATTTTCAAAGCAAATGTTAAATGGTCACAGAAAACGTGTTCCGTAGCCTCATTTTTATGGAAGTTATTTGTACACACGTACACATCTGTAAACATTGCGATTATTGTACAATTTACCTGAAATAACCATAAACAACAATAGGTACCACATGGAGGAATGCAATAGGAATGCCAATCCAATGAATCCCGCGGTAGCCAGGAAACCTCCGATGACCGCAACGAGACGAGGACCGAGTGCATCCTCAATCAGATGTGCGCACGGAGCTGGAATGAAGCAAAAACACTCTTGTTCTTACGTGATCTACATGGATCTATCTGAAGCGACTGATTAGCTGATTAGAAATGGGTGCGTCAGAGAGGATTACAAAATTAATGATAGTCTATAGAGGGGCCCGATTGTCATTTACTTGACGTGGCTTGAACACTTTCTCTCACTCTGACAAGCGGACGTGTCACCAGAGAGAATATGCCATTACCCTATCGTTACGAAGCTAGCCGTATGAATTGAAGGCACCGTTACTAGTAGAGAAATCCTTATACACCGTCCCAATATCTCCTCCTTGAATCCCACGGGTCTCATGGTCTACACACCCCATCCAAGCACCAGCTAGATGGCTAGACAAACAAGAAAATATGATGTCAATCTCTTTTGTCAGGCTCCATGGCTCATTGGCCCTTAGCGAAAAGGAGACGGAGTCATTTGTGAACTAGTTCCGACAGAAAACTTTTCCATGAGTTAGTACCCTTGTATTACTCTCTTCTTCTTTTTACTGGATTTTTCCAGATGAGCGTGATATGCGTTGAAAATACCTGCCAATGACAGGCGCATGTTTATTGTAGAAGCCAAACATGCTTCAATCGATGCTCCTACTGGTTCGGAGTTGTTCTGTTGCTCAGTATGTCAGTCAAATTCATATATATATATATATACATATATATCTCCGATAGTGATCCAGGTTTGCGAACTACAAACTCACCCAACATTCATCGTTGTATTACTCACCAATGAGAAAACTAACGCTGGCCTGCGAAGTGAAAATAGCGCCAATAAACGCATGTTTAGTCTGATAGGACCGGACGATGGATTCCAGAATGACACCATACGCCTTTGTCGTACCATTTAGAACAAACATGTGGATGCATCTTGAAAAGAAGGCGTGTAGCTTCCTGAGTTCGAGCTTCATCCTCAGTTCATTGCTGAATCATACAGAACCTCTCTCTGGTGGCAATACAAAGGATGCGGAAATAATTATATATGGAATGCAATAACTACCAGAAAAATGGCGTTCGATACGATATAATCTAACTCGTTTTATATATTGAGCACATGGTAAACACATTTTACAGTATTTCTTCGCATCCTCTTTGAACATCGTGTTAGTACGTATTAATAATAATAATATATATATAATATATATTTATAGGTTTAGATGCGCCGAAACAAGTAGGAAAAGTACGGAAACAACGTAATGCTATTGAAACAAAAAGGTTTCAGCCTCGATTTGGATATGTTTACATTTGGCGAAGCTCTGATCTCGAAGAGCAAGCCATCCCAAACAGTTGGTGCTGCCACAGAAAATGTTATTTTACCGTAGAATGTTGTTTTTTATGCGAGGTCCAGGCTTCAGCAGTCGCCGATTTGAGGAACGAAGATTCGTGTTTGTTGAATGGGAGAGTAATTCTGTAAGATATGCAGGAGCGAGACCATTAACTGCTTTAAAGGTGACCGCAGGAGTATCTCAAAAAGTATGCTATCTTTTACTCGGAGCCAATGTAGTTTGCGGATAGTGGGTGTAATATGATCGGAGCGTTCGATGCAGGTGACATGTCTTGCTGCTGAGTTGAAGTTCCAGAACTTTGAATGAACATGCAGTGTCTCAGTCTTACTGTCATTTGACGTGAGAGCTTGTTGTTAATAGCCCATGATCTAACATCGAAGATGCATGCTTCTAGCTTGTTGACGGCCTCAGAGTGATCAGATGGTTTCATGATAAGATAAAGTTGGGTATCATCAGCATATATCATATGATGAGCTCCGTGTTGAGAGTTAATCATGTCACCTAGAGGACTTGTGTACAATACAAAAAATATTTGGGCCAATTAGGGATTGAGGGATACACCATGGGAGTGGAAACTCGTCGGAGATTGTATTGTTGACTACGATAGCTTGTCTTCGACCTTCTGGGTATGACTCGAACCATTTTAACGATAACCCGGCAATACTACACTTGTTTTGCAGTCGATAGAGTAGTATTGTATGATTTATAGTGTCGAATGCTGCCGAGTAATCGAGTAAATCCAATCAGGCAGCCTCCGATCCTCTACCCAACGGAAGTAACAAATCATTTGACACTTTCAATAAAGCGGTTTCAGTGGAAAGCACTGACGATAAGCAGATTCAGTGGAAGGTGGTAAGTTATGATCGTACAAATAATTCTTCAACTGAGCAGCAGCTATACCTTTTCCAATACTTCAGACACGGAAGGAAGATTGGCGACCGGCCTATAACTGTTCATTTCATTCGAATCTAGAGTAGGCTTTTTCAGCAAAGGCCGTATATAGGATAGCTTGTACACACTACACAGATGGAACTGTGGCAGTGAAAAATGACAAATTGACGATATTAGCGATAGTAGGCAATATCACATCAAGACAGCTTTTCAACATCCATGTAGGTATATGGGATCTAACTCGCAGGAAGTACAGGAACTTTGAGTAATGATCAAGCTAACAGTTTCTTCAGTAACAGGTATAAATTCATCGAAACTACTTTGACCGGTTTCAACAGTGATATTGTCAGTGGGATGTACGCTCATTCTGTCCAACCTCCCACAGATAGTGTTCACTTCAGTATAGAAGAATGAACAAAACGCATTCCCATGTGTTTGCACACGTGTGCTCCGGGAGTACAGGAGATGAGACTGTTCGAAATAGGTATTTATCATCGCAGTCAGAAATTTCATCACGGTAATATTTAAGTTCAGCTTCTTCCAGTTTTTCGTTAAAAACTTTACACTCGTGTTTATAAATCTGTTTGTCCATCTCCAGTCACTCTTCAACATCTTACGCTCTAGTCGCTATGTGAAGAACTGATCATCTCTTAGTTGTTCACTGAACCAGGGCATTCTTGGCCTAATGGTCCCCAGTTTACTCCTCTCAGGGCCATGCTGATCAAGCAAGTTGTGCAAAGTAGTGTTGAATTGTATCGACAAATCTGACACATCATTTGCAGGATCACTCAAAAGCGCTGACTTCTGTATATCAGAATTGAAATGATCATGTATTAGCATGGACATTTAGCCCACCGGCCCTCTTGCGGCCTTCCTCTTGGCTCTAATATAGGACTCCAAATGTGACGACGCTTTCACTCGAACGGAAACGTGGGAAGTGCCCGAATCAGGGTAACAGTGATGAAAACAGATTCCAAAGTGCCACAAATCAATCGAAATGATATGAAGCACTTTAACGTCCGTATTTGTTTTACATATTCACTGTGTTTGAGCATCATCTCACCACCTCTTCCCATCTCTAGAATGTATTTTTCTCTACGAGACAGTAAGACAGCTACAGTACTTTTACCGTATCCCACATCCGCACATATGGAATCCCAACTCAACACTCCAGTAGACTGGGTGCAGGGATATGTAAATGTGCATACAAGTATAACGTCACATTTGGGTGAAGCAATACCCTGTTTGGACGTGCATGGTAGTAGCAGGCTAGGCATGTGCCCTTGATCGAGAATGACAAGAGCGTACAAAGTTTACATCCCCTTCAGTTTTCACGAGCGATGAAATCGCTCGTATTGTAGTCGATTTGGTGTGCAAGTTACATTCCTGTAGTTTTGAGGCAGTCGCTCTTACATAATGAGTCGATGGAGTGTTATTACGATCGATGCATCGCTCTGTTATGCTGTCGGTCCGGTGTTGTTAGTTGTGGAACAGTTGATCATTATATTTCAATTTGTAATCTCATTTTGAGAGAATTTGTTTGGAATAATCGCTTATAGCAGGACGTTTTCAGCACATGCCCTAAAAAATAATCCGGAACTGGAAATCCAAGCCGGGTTATTTTTTCTCTGGCAACTAATCACTTGGTACTTGATAGTGCTCATTGATTAGGTGTTGCAGTGAGAACATAAACGAAAGATGTGACAAGACCAAAAATCCAATTTCATCTCCATGACCTATTATTGTCATTGTAGTCATGCCTTCTTGGAAGAAATACAATACCGACCAACAATTCATCGCTAGCAAAAACGAAAGTGAATAAAAAACAGTTCAACGCTCCGTATGCATGCATGTACATCGTACAGTGTTGTCTCGTAGTCGTAGTCGTATAAGTTTTTCCAATTAACTTATCGGTTTGTAAGGTTGTCTTACTCCACTAATAGGCTAGGTCAATGTTACCCAGTATTGGATGTTTTGTTGGCCGATGGCCCGTTTCTCGTCACGTAAAAAGTACAGCGGTGTGATCAATAGGTGGGTACGATTTTATGAGCGTTTTCCTGCTGAAGACGGCGGAAGCCTGAAGCATACTTAGGCTAGGCCCGCCCAGGCCTGGCTGCCTAGTCGCGAATTTGAGCGACGACTGTGTATGTGTCACTTCCGTAGTTGGGCGAATTGGCAGTTGTGCGAATTGACCAGCTTCCGTATGTAAGTATGCACCTAGGCCTAGGTAATGTATTGTCAATCCTCTTTCTTACCTTTTACTAGTATGACCCTAATATCATAATAATATTAATAATGATAATAATAATTATATCCTACGTGTTTTGCGAGCACTGCAATATATGCAAAGTTATCTACGACTAGTATTTATTAGGCCTAGGCCTAACTAAGGCTCTGCCATCATCTTTCAGTCCGGCAATGTCTTTGATCAGAGGTGGGCTATTCGTGTCAACGCCGGTGACCATCTTACTGCCTCTCTTCAGCTTGGGGCCCATCATAGGACAGTGCCCTCCATGCGTTCCTATTCTATTTCTGTAATTTACTAGCATAGCAACATCTTATCTGCCAAGACCTTACATCGCGAGTATGAATGCCTTGCATTCTGGTTCGGTTCATATTCAGTTTAATTAATGTTATGCATGGCCGGAAAGGACAAAATCCTGATACACGAAAGGGTCGAAAGCATACACGAAAACAAATCAAGACCATACTTCAACCTATTCACACTCTTGGATGAACAACATCTTCTGGATGGCTATTTCACTCTTTGATCCCTCTTTGCGAGAGAGAAATATGCACGGACATCCACCCTGTAGTGTTTGCCACGGGCCAACCATTGGCAGTTATTCAAACGAAAAAATAGTCGAAAGCAAGACCAGTCCATAGAGACTTTCAAAAACCTGACTGAATTATCCCCTAATTTCATCAGTCTGTTTAGAAGTTGGAGGTCTCGTGAGATGAATCGCGCAGCCTAAAACCAATTCGCTCTCATTTGAAAGCTTTCAATCAGCTACTTATCTTCCGAGGAGTAAAGATTCCACACTTGGACAGGATACTCTATAGGTGAGCAACGGATGAGATGAACATGTATCACTGAATCAAATATGAAGACAACCATGGTTGTCAGGTGGTATACTTACTGAAGTCATGTTAACGTCGGCAATACTAACTGCTCGGAATCTATAGTCGTCGGTGTAACGGTGAGACAGGCGAGACTTCCGAGGCGACAGGCGGGGAATCCAACCAAGAAGCTGTAGAGCACTCGGATACCACCGCATATTACACAACCCTGTATATTCATATCAGCCGGTAGGCCTTTACCTATAGTCATTGTCTAGATTCAAGGTGGCATTGGTGGGAGCCACCAGCACAAACACAACAGTGACAACAGAGCGTGACGGCACCAATTTGGCCTACAACAAAATATGAGATAACCATACAATTCATACAATGTGATCTATACGCTGTCCATGTCACACTAGCAACGAAGAAACACTATTACTACTTCTCGAATTGTTCGAAATTTTCACCAGGAATGTCGTTACTCTCTCTCTCTCTCTCTCTATCTGCATTGGGTGCACTCTAGTCAATCCCTTTGATCACAACATTATGTTTCCTCCACTCTCTATTCCTGTCTCCGTAGATTTCCTCCTGTACAATTTTCCTCACTCGGGCCCCATACTCCCTTGTTACATAATTTATAAACTTCTTCCATCTTGGCGGTCATCGATCTAGTTCTGAGAGGAGCTGGTCATGCCTCCCTTCAAGTGGAGTTGACGAGCATAACTACTTTCATGTCTTCGCTATCACAATTTACACAAAACCAATGATACTACTCACTTCTTGAAATGCTCAGGGAAACACACAGTTCCTCTTCACGTGTGGGTGGAACTAAGTTTCACAGTAGGCCTACTATATATCGATTCATTCTTCACAACAACCTTCTTGCATGTTCCACATTGATCCGTTCCAGGTTTGGGTCCATATCAGATTCTATCATTGCCAGTATGTGCTTGTTAGGCTATCCTTGAGGCATGCTGTAGTGTATGCTAGGCATGGCTTACTACCATAATGTAGGGTAGGCTAGGCTGACTGCCTTACTGTAGTGTACCTAGGCTAGGATACCATCTACCATGTTAGGCTACTGTCAGTAGGATGTGCTATGTTGTTAGTCAGTTGTCTAATTTCCACGAAACTCCAAATGTCTTGCTTATTGTCCAGAGGAATCCCTGCTCATTACTGAACTTCCCAAAATGAACTTACGCTCACAACTAATCACCGTGTCCAAGAGACTCGGTGGAGCAATCCTACATATTTGTGGTTTCTTCGAGGCACTGAGCTGTTGAATAAGTCAGCACAAATATGAAAATATCATCACTGCAAAAATATACTATTCAGGGTCTACGGAAGTCGACGAGTTCATACGGCTAATTATATTTCGCCTGTTCACGCTGTGGATTAACAGTTGTGTGGGTTCCAACTTCATCCCAATACCCATAAACCACAGATGTCACAATCATTGACCCCTGTTACTCCGAGCAAGGTACGAGAATATGCGATCTTCGCTGATGAGGTTCGGTTGGACGATCGTCCGAACTTAACGTTCTAGTTTCATTTACCTCCCGTTTGTAATGTGCTCTACTCTCAGTCCCTGCCAATTATTTTTGTTGAATTCCATGTTCAATTTTGTACGCCTGGTTTCAGCTAATTTTCCGCCTTGGAAGCCTATCAAAATGAATCAAACAGTTCTTGAGAACTCCTTTGAGTTTGAGGTTCCCCAATGTAACTGCCAACAAGTGTCATCATCCTTCCTGAACCGTTTCAAACTGAACTAAACTTGGAATGATTACACAAGGATCATCATAAATAAGGCTAAGATTATAGAATATTGGAAACTTAGAATTTTGGTTCAAATCCCACCTTGGTACGATGTTCCGTTGTAGAGTTATTGACGTCCAATGTTTGATCCATACACTCATGTGCAATACCAACTGTGACGTCGCGGTTTTATAACTAAGCCAATTTTCTGTATGTATTGTATCGTTTTCTGTACACACCTCAACGTTCCACGGATTGGAGGATTTTCTTCGGATTCCTGACTACTACCGGAAACCACCATCTAACCAAAGTTGGAACAATAAGTTCCCCTCGCTGGCTATCAGGGTTTCCGAGTAGAACCTGTTGTAAATTTCTAGAGAAGACTGTCAAAGAATATTTGCAGAGTTGTATAACATCGATTAATATGGTATGCTTGGATGCTCTCTGTGTTGCGCAATCAACATGGCACAAACTTCAAAAGCCTGTAAAGGTGGAATTCCATATGTCCGGATGCGGAATGCGGCGAAACACATAAATGTAGCTTGTATGCAAACGCAAACGTGTAAAGTGCCCGAATAAGCCCAAAACATATCCCAATTACGTGGCAAAAATTCGTCCGAATAAGATGGAGCAGGCGTCGTGTGAGCAGAATCAACACGCGTACCAATGCCGCATACCGCAGAGGAGTTATGTGGAATATCTTCCTTATGAAGCACTTCAGCGTCCTTATATATGAGCAGTTACATATTTATTGTGTTGCGCACCATTCTACAGCCTTTTCCCGTTCCAAGAACTATCCTTCTTCACGAAAGAACGATTTCAACATCCATACCGCATCCCGCATCCGCACATATGGAATCCGACCTTAATTAACTCTGCCGTACGGGAAATCGTACGAACGTCGTGTTTGGACAAATATAATTAGTTTTCAATCCTCCATAATATTTGCTTCGTTCATTGAGACCCTCGTGTAGTCCTTTGATAGATAACAAGTATCCATCATTTGCAAATCTAGAAAGGAGATCTATACCGTAGTTCTCAAGATATATATGTCGAAGAATAATTCCCAGCTACTGCTAATCCCACCGGTATATCTTTTGTCCCTTTTTTGTTCCAGCATTGAGCAATCTGTTGACTTTACAACGGCATTTCATGCCATAGCCTAATGTTCATTATTCTACGGTCTATTGTTCCACTTCGTCGACATCCGATGTTTGTCTACTTCGCCGTTCACTTCAAAGTACGGGTTTACCTGAGATAGCAAGAACGGTGATGCTTCTATTTTTGAACGAGGGCCGAAGACTCCGAAGAGTGAATATTCGCATATGCTCCTCTTCGCGCGAACTCCCTCATTGCAGATTGAACTTGCAGCTCCACGGAATCCAGCCAGAGCCGTAACAGAGTAATGGGTCTACCCATGCGATTCAATAGGGGTTATCATCAAGCGGTACTGTCAACTGTGAGCTCGTCTCGGTTCACTGAGCTCAGTGTAATAGAAAGCATGACTGGTTTGTAGAGGTGTTCAGACAGCAGTGACTACTGTCAGCGGAATTGGAAGACAGTGTTTTCGATACGCCTTGGTGAACAATATTAATTGCCACCACTAACGTGCTCTTTGTTAGCCTATTTCGTTTCTCCACCTGACTTATTGAACTTTGTTCAAGTGCTCATATTTTAAATTGAATCGATTGTGGGTCCGTTTCACAGTGCTTCCAAGTTCCAGCCCAGTAGGCTATGCATATAGGCTGTCAATGGTCCGCGCATAGGGACTAAGGTTAGATCCGTGTACTTTTGTTGTTTGACTGGATCCCTTCGTGTATAGGCCGTCCGATGTCTTTCACATTGGGTTGTACTAGTATCAGCTACATGCAACGTTGTTCACAACCATTACTTGTGCATTTTGTCTGGTTTTTATTCGCTCTTCACTTTCGATGAATTATTTAGTACACATGTACTGGTCATATATATTTTGTACTATATATATAAAAATTGAAGAACCGAATAAATGGAATGAAATGAAGAAGAACCTATGCAGTCACGCATTAACGTTGTGTGTGTGTGTGTGTGTGTGTGTGCGTGTGTGTGTGCGGGTGTGTATGTGTGTGTGTATGCAGTGACACTCAAGTGGAGCATTTTCCGCTTGATATCTGATGAACGCAAGCATGTATCAAATTTAACTGTTGTGTATTGGACTCGGTGTGATTAAGAACCCTATTGTTCTGGTGTAACCTCAAGGTCAGTTGAGATCACGAGAGGACAAACCCTATAAAGCTGGTCACAGCCCGATATCTACAGAACGCAAACATGTTTCAAGTTCAAATTAGGTATGTGGATATGCACATTTACTGAAGATAAGCCCTGTTATTTTCGGTGCTAGATAGAGGTCACCTATTCCGTTCAAGGTTTCTTCTAAGGGGTATGGTGTAATGCACAGTTTCGTTCGCACAGAAAAACTGCATCTGGTGACCTACTAATTTTTGCGATGATCAGATTTGTCTTGATAATAATAATAATAATAATAATAATAAAGTTCTTAATATAGCGCCAAATACCACGAAGGCCTCTAGGCGCTTTACAAAACGGAAAAGTTAAACCAGCAATAATATTTAAAAAAAAGAGATACCTAAACATGAAATACAACAATAAAAACATGATAAGACAAACTATTAGGTCTATTACACTACCCTACTACGATATTCCTATCGAAGGTTATTCGCAGTTCAAAAAACTTCTGTGAAGATTCCGGACAACCTATTACACTGAACCATGCATATACATCTGGCATTTGAGCGAGGCATTTTAGAGGGATAGCATAATGGAAGGACTTGTTTGTCTATGACAACTGCATCTGCTGATCTATTTTTACCTCATTCAGCATGTTGACCTCGTTTGACCTTTTGAACTTGAGGGCTATTTTCTGGGGTCAGCTAGTGTCTTCTTTTCTAGACAAACCAGAGTCATAACCTTACTTTGATACTTTGTGAGAGGTTGAAACAGCCGGAAAAGCTGAAATATAAATATAATTAAGTGAGACATATCTTGGCAATATTCTCGAGATGATTTCCCATTATCGTAATATCATGCTCTTCCGAGTATCACTATTGTACGATCATGTTGAAATGAGTAACAACTGTCCGTGCAGTTGCAATCAGAAGTTAATGTGATCAGATCACCCATATCCCCTGGGCCTCAACGAGTACAACAATATACATAATCTGTCACGGTGGGACTGAGTGCCAGTACCTCTCAATTCATATTACCCACACCTCACTCCGTGCACCATTTGCTCCCCCTTCCATATATCACATCCCCTCCCCTTTCATGTCAGTCCCTCTCCAATCGACCCAACCTCATGGATGACAATTGTTATATTACCGGGAACAGGTCAGACACCGAAAAGCGAATATTCTCAATGTCACTTTTGTACGATGATCACTAATGTTGAAATGAGGAAGGAAATACTGTTTTTACAGCAGTTCTATTTTTTACACGTGGCCCATGTCTTCACAGTATCCTTAGCTATATGTCACCATACTTTGGAATACAGGGTATTAAATCGCTTTCCAAATCCCCTAACTGAATCTGTAAACTTGTGATGGTTCATCACTATGTCCATTAGAGACTTGTAGTATGGTAGCCCCCAGAGTAATAAGACCACAAAGTGCCCTTTTGCCAAACGAAAGGGTAGGCCTGACCTCAGCTGATATAGGCTAATGTCCCACTTAGTCTATTCAATGAGGTGACAATCGATTGTCTGTCTGTCTGTCAATGATAAATAGTGATCATCCTCAATCGGTTAAGTAGGTCGCCCATCAGCAAAGTCTGCCAACCTACGCAGACTTGCGTTCTTGTTGATTCCTTGCCGGGGACTGGGGACATGGTACACTAAACCTTTTCTTCTTGCAGTAGACAATACCATAACCTTTTCATAACCGACATATTCCATTGTTGAAATATTGTTAGTTCTAAGACATGTGGTCGGAGGAGGTCACATATAGTCAGCAGATACAGTTCACACGGACGAATGCAGGACCCTCAATAGAAAAATGACACCACAACGGTGCTCCCCTCTAACGATTGTGGTAATTATCTGAAACAAATATGACCTGACCTCAACAACAATTATAAACGGAAGCCTAGATAGCTGTGAGGATCGTGTCGTATCGCCAAGACATATTTCGATTTGATATTAGCTCATAACAATCACATCGGTGATGTAAAAACATAACTTAGTACAGAACATGAGGAAACATTCGTTTGGTAGGCTAGATGCTTACCACAATGTCACTATGTTCATATAGTAAACCATTTCAGGTGCGACATTTGCTTGGTAGGCTATATGTCTTTCATAGTGTAACCTCAATCAGATAGAGAGGTACCATCCCACCCCGTCCCACACTGTTTTCTTGCTACTTCATGCATCTGGGTTTGTCGGTGCAAAACCAAACGCATCGATATAATATCGTCACGAAGGCCAAGGTAAATTGAGCTAAATGCGATAGAAATCAGTCCCCCTAGGTATGTTTGAGGACAGATATGATGAACACAAACTCCCAGGCATCCCTTTCGAATGGTTTGAAGCAAAATTTTATGACAACTCCATCCGTATTCCAGTGCTTTGCGGGCAGTTTCTCGACCTTTCACGAACTACTTCAAAGAAACTAATTTCAGATACCCGCTGAGTGTGATGGGAGTATCACAGTACGGTAGTGTCAATATATCCCTGTGATGCGTTTAGCTCGGATATTATGGTTTTGAGGCCATGTTGAAATGGAAATAATGATGTTATCTCTATTTTAGTTATAATTTTCTTGGGAAAGAGTTAGTCTAATCCTAGAATGAGAATACCATTTGCATTTAAATTGCACAGAGTAACAGATTCTATCTCCGATTCAAATGTCACGAATGCACGCTGAGAGACATGTCAGTTTAGACTCGGCCTATACGGCTATACCTGAGCTGATAGAAACTCAGTAATAGCCAAATATACCATGATTTACTGTGGAAATCCCCAAATTTATCACTTCCTGTTCATTTCTCACCTCACTCTCCCCACGCTCCCTGGAGACCGGCTGTTGGAGGATTTACCAGCCTGTTGACTGCTGTGGTTGTTTGCACTACGACGAATGACAACCCTAATGATGCTGGGTTCATCCTGGCATCACCACTTGTCATACTCAATGCCAGACGAAGTATATTCACGTTGCTGAATGCCTGGGACATGTCTACATAATAATTGGAAATGGTTAATTAGTGCAACTCAAATATGGACTACAGCTAAACCTCCTGAAATTATTAGAACAACCTGCAACATACCTCATAAATACAGGACATCCCCCTCCCTCAACATGGGTTATGGCCCCTTCGTTTGTGTCATCATGGCACCACCACTCGTCATACTCAATGTCAGACGAAATACATGCAGAATGATGGAAGCCTAGGACCTGTCTTTATGGTAGTTTGTAATGGTTTGTGCAACTCAAATGTGGAATTAGGATAAAATATAGGCTAATAAAACCACAAGCAATCATTAGTACGACCAACATACCTCACAAATACAGGCCAGGATTCTTTCATATATGGATTATTCAGAGTCCAAACACAGCGAATAAAAACGATGATACATCAGCCTTCCTACACAGTATGCATATATATACTATGTATGGTCACAACCTTGAGGTTACATAGTGGTCCAATGCCAACACACTGGTAGTGTGCATGTGCCATGACAATCAACAACTGCATAGTCAGTCCTGGTGACAGCCCCTATTGAGACGGGATCCTCAATAGCCATTCACAGCATGAAGTTTTTCATTGTTGAGGCACCAGGCAGTTCCATTCAAATCTACCGTGGGTTATTGGGGAAACACATCATGTGTTGGCAGGAACACTGGGGCAGGCATGGTTCCTCCTTGTGACAGTTTGGTAACCCCCTCTTCTTATG
>JAUOBX010001916.1:0-14616 GCA_032360705.1 Eupentacta quinquesemita
TGGTGTGCATAAGAGTTAGTGAACTAGGCTCGCACATTTGGTTGACAGAGGGTTAAATCTTGTAAGGAGTGTAAATGTGGAAGCTCATCACTACACAAGAGCAATCGAAGTAGGCCTACTTCGAAAGCCCTCATTGTGTATTACGTCTATGGTTGGCCGGGCATGTCAGAACTGAGAGTATTAGTGTGTTGAGCTGATACGCGGCGAACCATACCAAACGCTTGTTCTAACAGGCTACTGTTATTGAGACTCGAGTCTGAGTCTTATTCAAACCTGAAAGTACAGAGATTACTGCTGTGAGCAGTGTTCGGGTGTGGGGAGTTTTGAACATACCTGCAGCCAATCGTACAGGTTGATGAGTCTCCCGTACTCCAGATGTAGCTTGTAGACGATACAGACGTCCGGTAAGGAACCAGTCACACTGCCCGCATCGATCTTACAGGCCTCGTTCTGTGGGTGAAAGGAGGAGTAAATTGAATACCTAATACACAAGGCGATGGCCGAAAAGTGTCTCGTCTGGTTGCGCGAAAGAATAATTCAAATTTCTCCGCTGGTCCAGTATATGTATATATTGAAAGTTCAATCTGGAGGAACGCTATTTGGTAATTGGAACTTGACCTCTGACGACATTGGAATGGATGACTTTGACTGTAATAATTAGGTTTATCAGGACTGAAAGTAATGTAGACCATATCCACCAAGTTTGGTGAAAATCCAACGAACTTGGAAAAATTGCAAACGTTGTGCTAATCGAACCACTGAGTCAAACACATTGAATGACCTCCAGTGTCCTTGACTCTATCATTAGGTACATCAATACTGGAAGTAGACCATATCCATCTGATTTCATGATAATCCAACAAACCTGAAAAATTACATACACCGTGCGTAATTAAACTACCTATTTAAACACATTGAATGACCTTCAGTGACCTTGACAGTATTATTAGGTTCATCGTGACTGGAAGTGGACCACATTCACCAAGTTTCGCTAAAATCTGAGTAACTTCTTGAAAATTGCATTGAATATGCTAACTTGCTAATCAATTATGCTAGAGTACTTAATCAGCACATTTCGGACAGAAAATCTGATCAGTTTGTCTAATCTCCATAGCTATCATATATACCGAACGGCATCATCAAGGCATTCATCGATCATGAGATATCGTGTACACAAGCTCTCAATCCACCTTCCAACCAATATGCAAATTTATGTGAATTAGTTCAGCCTTCCAGGACGAAAAGTACCCTGCAACGAGAATTCCCCTTCATACACCTCCACACAAAATGTTGCATGAGGACATTCACGGTTCACAAGATATCGTGTGATTATATCATCGTACATATATACAGACATACAGACACACAGCAAAGTGATCACTATGTCCCTCATTGAACAAAGTTCAGGCGAGACAATAGAAGTAGGCAAGATTTAGGAAACGAGTTCCCTCAAAATCCATCAATGTTTGAAGAATAATGGGAACATTCAGCATGTGATGATTGAATAACTATTGAAACATATTCTACCCACTCACAGAAGTCAATTAAGAAGGAGGGCTTTGTGAGGGAGGGTGAACACATATCGCTAAGAATAACTCAACATAACTTTCCAGAGCCAAGGCATTGTGTCACATGCATACACAAGCGTATTGTTTAAGCATGCCAGGAGGCACTGAAATGAAGTTGATCCCAAACTTGTGTGCAGTTGCAACCACTGACTTCTATATGATATTCCCTCCTCTCAGCCTCTCTCCTTCTCTCTCTCCCCATCATACTTCTATTTCTCTATAATTTCTCAAACATGAAATGCCTGCCCTTATTGTATTCAATAATGTGTCAAGTATGAATTTCCTAATATAATAAAGCTAGACATTTTATTCAATTCCAAGTTGTCCACTGCACAGCTGTCATATATTGATTCTGGCTATTTTCATGAAGACCCTTCTAAAAATGTCTTGCTGGGAGGGATACTCCCTGCCACTGAAATAGCCTCAATTAATTCATCAGTGTGAATGGTGAGTTGTGATGTTAGATTAGTTGGACAATTCAATCTAACCGTCGATCTACAGTGGATGATGACAGGTCTTCTGGCAGAGGTAGTCTAAATTTGGTAACTTGATTCCACAGTGCAAAAAGTTGGTCCTGATGATGGATTTATTGGCCAGTACAGTGAATGCAATGATGACAGGTCTTTTGGCAGAGAGCCAGGTGAATGAGTTTCTAGGCTATGGGTTTTAAGTACATGGGAAAAATATAGTTGGTGTGATACAGTATGGTTTTTGGTCCATAAGTGACATTAAATGACCTTCGTTGACATTACATTTCTCAATGACATGCACCCTGTCTTACAATATCAGCCATAACTGACAGAATAGCTACAAGTTAATGCAGAAAATGTATTATTTCGCATTTTTTTTGCGCTAAAGGGACCTTCAATGACCTAAAACAGGATGTTTTTTCATGAGGAATGTTACCCTCTATGTGATGCACCGAGTCATTTCAATTACCATACCTAATTATATTGCCAAAAAGGTATTAAAACGGACATTTGACCCCTCGTAACTCGGTGTCCGATTGGAGTGGGAGTTGGTTTCGTCTTGTACACAGAGCTCTATCACATGCCCACAAATTGAGACTTTTTCTTTTCTTTGCCCGTAACTCCTGAAATAAGCACATTTTTTAAACTTGACCTCTGACCTTATGACCTTGACATTTGACCTCCTGACCTCATTATCAGAGGTTGTTTGACCAACCGACTCCAAAAAACGTTATCACAAATCTCTATGAATACAGTAACTGCCCCAATTTTCAGACTAGAAACTTTGACCTCTGATTACTTCGTGCAAGAAGGTCGCATGGGGTCAAATTATAGCTCATTCTGATTAGGAGGTGTCCTTGACATTTGAAAATGCCCACGAAAATATGTTTCGGCATAAAAACAGCATGAAAACAAGTATACATATGATTCGGCATAAAATCCAGTAGGTCACCCGAGGTCAAATTTATGTCAAAGGTCACAAAAATGCGGGTCGACTGATGGATCGTAATGGCACACCTCCCATCCATGGCAAACATTCTGTTATCATTTAACGGCCTAAAAACTACTTTTTGACCCCCAATTGACCTTCAATGACCTCGGATGAGAAATATTCCCTAACACTATTTGCATCTAGTGATTCTAGTCCCAAAAGATCATACCTATAGGACTTTGATGAGTGTAGTCATGGCTCATTTAATTGTTTGCGTTTTTGTTTTCAGTCCAGAAGTGACCATAAATGATGATATTACGCTTTTTATGAAAAAATGTTGATCTCCATGAGGTGCACCGTGTCCTACCATATCGGCCACAGCTGAGAGAGTAGCGACCTCCGAAAACCTTCAACGAGATTACGTTTTTCATGAGAAATGTTACCTACTATGTGATGCACCCAGTCCTAAGAGCGTTATGTATTTCAATGACCATACCTACATCTATTGCCAAAAATGTACCGGTATTAAAACGGACATTTGACCCCTCATAACTCTAAAACCAGGTGTCCGATTGAAGTGGGAGTTGGTTTCGTCTATGTAGCACACAGAGCTCTATCACATATCCAAAAATGTGCACTTTCCATTTTCTTCGCCGTAACTCTCAGAATAAGCACATTAAAAAAACACGACTTCTAACCTCATGACCTTAACCATTAACCTCATTATCAGAGGTTGTTTGACCCACTGACTCCAAAAATCACCTTCATAAATCCCTATGAACACCCTATCTGCACTATTCTCCAAACTACAAACTTTGACCTCTGATAACACAAAGGTCACATGGGGTTAAATCATAGCTTGTTCTGACCAAAAGGTGCCATTGACATCCCAAATGGCCACTAAAATATGATTCGGCATAAAAACAGCAAGAAAACAAGTAAAATAAAAATCATATTATGTATGCTAATCAGACACGATAACTGACCTCAGGTAACCTCGACTCTGCTGTAAAACTTCACGGGACTGGAGGTAGACCATATCCATCAAATTTTGGAAGAATCCAACGAGCTTTAAAAAAATTGCATACGTTGTGGCTGATTGGAAATGACCTTCCGTGAACTTGACTGTCATATCAGGTTTATCAGGACTGAAAGTAGATCACATCCACCAAGTTTCGTTGTCACCTTCTTACACCTTCACAAAACATGTCAGCATGAGGGCATTCACGGTTCACAAAATATCGCGAAAAGATATCATCCTCACATACGGAAAGACAGACAGACAGACAGACAGTCATACAGACAGACAGGTGGACATACAGGCAGACAGATAGACATACAGACGGACGGACACACACACAGCGAAGTGATCACTATAGCTCTCCTCGCACAAAGTTCAGGCGAGACAAAAACACACGCACTAATGTGGATCAATTGTTGGACGTGGAATTAGTGTCACTGTATCCATATCCAAGCTGATAATGCCCCACAATGCACTGATACAAGCAATATGTTGAATCAATGAAATAACTGATTGTATCTCTATCTGGGCATAATAAGTCGCACTAATGTGGGATACATTAACTGTTAGAGGTAGAATCAGTATCACTCTACCCATATCCGAGCTGATAATGCCCGGCAATGTATCACAAGCACTCAGTGATCAAAGAAATCTGTTAGAGTAATGGACTCACTCTCATAGTATCCGTAATCCGTATTTTGTAGAGCGGATAAAACCCAATACTCAATTGCAGGCACTAATTGAGACTAACTATGAGAAAACGAATCAGTGGCACAAGGTCACTGATTCCATATCCAAGCCGGTAACGCATCACATACACTAATAAAATTGATCTTCAGATTAATGTAATCACTGCATCTGTATCTCATTCGCTGTTGGTAGTGATTTTTGATGATAATAATAATATCAGCATTGTTTGTATTCGTCTCACAATCGGCAGATCCTCATTCTGTGTACAGGTTTTACTCTTGTTTATGGTTTTCCAATCATGCCGAACATCAATGAATACAAGAATACCCAGGCTGGTGTGTGTAACTGGCATAAACCTACGGTTTATATACAGCCAGGAAGAGTCCTTTTATACTGTCATAGTTAGAGGAGCATCCGTATTCGTTATAAAAGCCTCAACTAAATACAGAAATATACGGCCTATTGACTTTTGTTTTCTTCGCCGAAGGTAAAGGGAATCTATGCCGTCACGCAATTGTGTCTGTGGATTTGTGTGTGTGTGGATGTGTGTATGCGACACTTCTTGTGTACACGATATCTCTAGAACGCAAACATGTAACGAGTTCAAATTTGGTTACATATATGGAGAGTAGGAGACCTATTGTTTTTGGTGTCAGGTCAAAGTCGTTCAGGGTCAGGAAAGGGCAAAATTTGAAATGCTTGTCTATACGATATCTCTAGGAGGCAAGCATGTAACAAGTTCAAATTGGGCGCATAGGTTACACATATGAAGGGGAAGAACCCTATTTTGTTGTTGTCAGGTCAAGGTCATTCAAGGTCACAGTAGGACTATACCCTTATTTCTTGACAACGGAACATTTCATGGGGATGACCTTATGGAAAGTTTTGTTCGTCTGTGTTAACTGCATCTGGTGACCTACTTTGACCTCATTTTAACTTTTGACCTCTGTTGACATTTGGACCGTGACCATGTGACCTTTATGCCTAATTTTCGTGACAACCAAATGCTACTCTTCGAATTAGGGACCAGTCCCATAGTGATCATATATTTAACGCAATTTTCCAACGAGAAGGTCGTGGGCTGAAATTCAACCAAAATAGATCATCTTTCTCATTTCAGACAATAAAATGATAAATGACGTGCTGCGTGAGATGATGATGATATTGCGATCTAGCCAGTAGGCTGTGAAAGTTAAATTGGAGATTGCATATATTGTTGAAGCAATTCTTCGAGAGTCCTAATAAAATTGTTGTTCCTTACTTATTCGCCTATGTTAGCTACTCGGTAACGTGATAAACCAGAGTCCACTTCGCGGAGTAGCTCAATTTTTTATTATATATGTCTCTCAATTTGGAACCTCGGGTTTGTGAACAGGAAGAACAAGCCCGGTCAGAATTGTTGTCGATCATTGAAAAACACAATTATCCCCTAGAAGACCCATTAGTGCCCTTATTACCATGGGCATTGAAGATGGATTCTAATCGTATATTGTACTCGCCTTGGGTCTGCTTTTGCATCTCAATTCTCTTCTTTGAACATCTCCGATCCCTTAGTTATGCTTTAGGATATCCCCAATTTCGTGTTAACTTTCAGCCACCGGGCAGAATTGTGCGCTTCGTGATAACGCAAACATTATACTCTATTACCTCATGGCTACTGCTTAGTCCCAGGTGTAGATCGTTAAAAGGATGTAAGATGCCTGCAGAATTCCACTAATGGATTTCATCCATAATATTGACCTTTAGTTTCAGTAGTTTAGTTGTCATTTTCCGGTGGTCACAGGTTTTCGTGCTTGCGCACGTGTTTCGGTTATTAGACCAGAAACATATTCATTTCTGTCACGGGTGGGTTTCTCTGAACATGCACATTATGGCGAGCATCCGATTCCCTTTTTTAGCTGCTCAGAGATCTTTCTCCGTGTCTACTTGTTGGAAGCGATGACTATTCCACCTAAGGCTATCGGAAACCAACAAGCATAACGTTAATTGAGGTGATAACCGTGGATGAATGTGACCGCGTTAACCGTTCGGTGGATTTTAAGCTAGAATGTACGAATCTCCGGAATGAAAGAAAAAATCAGTTGACCATTGTATTTCGGAGTAACAATTTGCATATATTATTTACACAAATTATAGTATTTATGTTTCAGTGATGCATTGACGAATGGTCTGCGTAGCACAAGACAATGTATAAATAAAAAGAAAACAAACATGCGAATGTTAAAGGGAACATCTCTCCGCACGGTGTGGCCTGCGAAATAACAAAGAACGCGTGGAATATTGACAGATGTGTTTCATCGGCAGTTGTCGGGAGTATCAAACACTGTTAAACGTAGAATAGTGGTTTTGACACAGTGATGAGAAATAGGACAGAGTTGTTTGATAAAATGAGGAGTTTAACTTCCTGCTTCTTGTTCTAAGATTAGATAACGCCCAGTAATCGTGAAGAAAATCATGATTTAGAGGTGGTTTGGTAAAGGAACAATTTTGAATAAACCTGCATGGGGCTGCACTTAAGTGCATCTTACACTGATCATGGAATGGAATGTAGCAAGGAGGACCTCAATCGAATTTCAGCCACTCCAGTCAAAATATCAACCAATGAGAAATCAGATTGTTCTTGATAGATTTTTTGATAGACAACAAATGCATACATGGTATTGATGTTGGTCTTAGCGAATATCTTTCAAGTGCGATATGTACTGAATTAGGCCTACAATTGAACAGGATGAGAATCTAGCTGAATCTTTTCCGAAGAAGAAATTCTCCTTTTTGGGGTAGAGGTAGCAGTTCATTCTCAATGTTCAGTCAGCCAACGAGCATGTTATCATCACCCAAGATTCATGTGTTGGTGTACTGTATTGTGATGATGAATGATAATAATAATAATAAAAATAATAACAATATAAGTCTAGGCTTAACAAGTAGCGGCCGCGTTGCATCACGGAATATGTCAGCCTTACGGGATCGCAAGAGAAAGCGACAACACGGGACTCTACAATCCGGAGTCGACAAACAACGAGAAGGCCAATGTACCCTAGAACTTCGAGATACGGACAGATAGAATAATCAGCTAGAACGGACTTGGTAGTAATGGACGAACGAAACTGCCATAATCGGCATGGCAATACCGAACGATACGAACATAGTCGAGACAGAGATGGAAGAGGTAAAGAAGTACCCGGACCTGCGGCTGGAGATCCAGAGACGGTCGAGCGCCAAGGCCAGAATCGTACTGGTGGTGATCGGGGCACTGGGGGCTGTGTCGAACAACAAAGATGGCCCACGTGCATGACATCCCGGAGTACGCCTCCTAACAAAGAAACCAATACTTGGTAGTGCTCATATCTGGACGAGTGCTCGAGCGAAATATAATTATAATAATAATAACAATAATATTATTAATAACGATAACTAGACGTGTACAGGCGTTTGAAACGCCTACCAGTATAGAGCACAACGATTATTGTTAATATTGACTTCCGTTAATGAAGACAGAGAAATCGCAAATTTAACGCAAATGAGGCCACTCGTGACCTTGGAATGACCTTCGCGTTGTTCAAGATCAACCGTAAAACTAGTTCACTTTCACCAAGTTTTGGACGATGACTTCGACTCCATAACGCTAACCTAACTTGAAATGAACGCTATATTTCCGGAGCCAACTGTTCACACTTCCGTGTAAATCAGACGAACTCAGATACGTTTGCATAGAACCGATATTGTACCAAGCTTCTGGCCGATCAGACAAGGCGTTAGAGAGTTATCGCGCGAACGCCTGGTGTTCAAAGGATAAATAAAATAATAGGAATGAACAGATATCCTACAAACTATTAGGTTTACTCTTTACCATGTATATGAAGGCACAGTCATTTCAGGTTAAATGAGGGTTGAAATCAGGATGCTTGGTGCGATACTGAAAATTGAAATCTCATCAAATTGGTGAGTAATTTTTGCAACTGCACGGTTCTACACTAGTGTTGTTCAATTCCAATCAGTGTTAATATGATTCTTCTCGCTGCTTGCTCGCAAATGTTAAATTATCAAATAACATTCCTGGTACAGAAACAATTTCCGAATAATAATGGGACATACAGTGCAAAGGCGGAAACACCTCGTTCGCTCTGTTATATTATAAATTGTAATCCAATATCAGAGGAGACGTGACGTGTTATTTCCACGAGTTATGCCATCCGCAAAATAGACTGGATTCAGTTGCAGGGATAATTTCCTCAATTAGAGAGTTGTTTCCATCGTTGAAGTCGGATGATGAGGATGATGGATCGCAATCATGCGTTTCATGATATGCTGCGTATCTTATGTTACAGTCGTATTACTTCCAGTTTCACAATGTGAACCACACAGCCGGCAACTTACTGTAGGCCCCGTTTCACATCATCGAGTAATATTTGCTAGGCTCCTAATGCTGACAGTATTTGGTGGTAATGCATGCTATTTATTAATATAATGACTGATGAATATTCGTATGGGCCATATGAGAAAATTGGATGGCCAATGGTCATGTGGACCTTACTTCTTTAACATTTTTTTATCTACTGTTAAATAATCCACAGCTCGGAACGAACTCTAGTTATACTACGTACGTGTGTGACATGACTTGATCATTCATTTCGTGCAATATCCCAGTGACGTCACGGAGGGGAAGGATAGACATGTACTTCTCCAAGTCAATGAAGAACACGTATTTCTATAAAGCCCTGTAACGGACAGATTGCAACATTGACTCCTAGAAATTCGAAATTATTCATAAAACATTACACTAAGCATGAATGAGGAAGGTGCGAACTGACACATCTGTGTGGTCTATTGACGTGGTTCACATGAAAAAATATTTGAACTCGATATAATAGCACATCATTTATAGGCACATTTCATACACTAATCTGGAGCACATCTACACATATATGCAGAGAGCACGCTCACAACGCTTTAATTGTTTAGTCGTCCTTGGTCTCTAATTATGAATAGCGAATTTTAAAGTTATCATGGACGAGACATCTGCGTAAAAAGCACTTGATTTATACAGATAATGAATAAATTAACACGAGAGAGGAATGCTTCAACTCGCGATTCACTCTCGAGGAAGGTCATGAATGAAAAGGCTTCTGAGTGCATCACCATGACATTTAAGACTCCAAGACATTGAGTATCAACAGGAATGCGTTAGCTGATGACTGACACAATCATAATTAACGGGACCAGACAGCGACAGAAAACCGAATGATGAGTGATCAAGTGGATGTCAGACGAGGCTGTTTCCTCTTCACAAACATGTCCAACTTCAACTAGTATACTGAGGCGTGAAAAATATAAAACCAAATGACACTTGAGGTACACGGATGATTATATACTGCATTCCTTTAGAATATGGGGAACGAAAAATAGTGGAATATTGCTTGAAGGAAAACGAACGGTACGGAAAAGCCTTACTATGTATTAGTGTTAGCGTCTGGCACAAAGCTACAGGAAGGACCGAAGAATAGGGACATGATTTGCAACTGCACGGTTCTACACTAGTGTTGTTCAATTCCAAACAGTGTAAATATGACTCTTCGCGCTGCTTGCTCGCAAATTCTCAAATAACATTCCTGGTACCGTCGCGAATCTGCTCCGGAAGGGTTGACTGACTCGATCAGTTTCCTATAGGGTACAATTACAGTGCGAGGGTGGAAACACCTCGTTCGCTCTGCTATATTTTAAACAGTAATCCAATATCAGAGGAGACGTGACATGTTTTTTCCACGTGTTACGCAATCCGCAAAATAGACTGGATCCATTTGCGGGGAATAATTTTCATAATTCCCTCACCTCTTGAGGTACACGGATGATATATACCGCATTCATTCGAAAAATAGTGGAATATTGCTTGAAAGAAAACAAACGGTACGGAAAAGCCTTACTATGTATTAGTGTTAGCTTCTGGCACATAGCTACGGGAGGGACAGGATACCCCCCCCCCCCCGGTGTCACTGTCATGAAAATGGAACTGGCGAAAATAACATCTAGAATTTCAGATCACATCTAATATATTTCCATCAGGAAATCCACTATTTCGAATATCAGCACTTTCAGATACCCCAACATGTTCAGGGGCAGGGATACTCCTTTCCCCAAACAGAACAAGGAACAGTGTTTCAATTCAACAATTTTGAATACCTTGGTCAGCAAATAACAGAAGGGTCGCGTTTTAACATTGACAAGTCGAGTAGTTCGTCAACGTAGGCTATTGTGCCTTTTTAACAGAAAGCCGTGCGATAAAACTTTTATTCCGGCATCATGACAGAGATTGGGGATATGCTGCCAACTGTAACTCTTGTTGGCTATGACTGAATTATTATACCTTTCGATGATCATTTTCAACCTCTTGACTGTTTTACAGTCGATACAACGCTGAAACTGAGGCTGGACATATTATTACGCAGTGTTTTATGACGTCACAGAGGGAGAAAAATAAATACTCAGTGCAGAGTCAGAGGGGAAACTGAAAATTCAGGAAGATATAGAAAAGGAAAATACACAATCGAATTGTTCACTCATGGAGGTATGAGAAATATGTCATTGGACCTTACCTGTCAATGTAGATAACACTAATATTAGATGAGTTTGAATTTGAGATATAGGGGTTATGGAGTACGCTTCTTCATCTTCATGTTGTAAACAACACGTTAGCACTTGCATTGACTTCTAGGCGTATCTGGAAAACTTTCTTGAATCGGTATTGATTGTTGATTGGGATTCGACTGCTATTCAAATGATATCAAGGCAGAGGTGTAATCAATACCTGTGATTATGCAGCCATGGTGAGTGCTCGAAGCCAACTGACGAGACTCATTTTCTCTTAAAACTAGGTTGCCATTTTCTCGGCGGAATCCAGAGCCAATACCTCACTCATTGCAACTGCAATTATAGCAACTCCTGTGAGTGAGCATCCGATGCTCAGGGCTATAATAGATGTCGGCCGCACCACTTCAAAGCGTTATCAGATGGCGCTCGCCGAACTGAGAGGCCGTGACTAGAGTCACATACTACTGAAACTTGTTGACATTACTGACGACATTACAGAGCAGTCCACACCACGCTAAAACATTCTATTGTAAAAAGGGCGCCGTTTTTAACCTGTCGTCCATGCTTCAGTTAATATTGGGGGATTGCTGGTATGAGAATACATTTGACAGAGAGACTGACCACTTCCATAGGATATCAAAAACTCCAGCTTCCCCGACCTCCAATTGGAATCGCGGGTTGTTTCGATCCCGAAATCCTTCTATGTGGTAATGCACGTAATATATAGACCATCGTAAATGTATCAATCGTGTGGTGTATATAGTACGTATCAAAACAACAGGTATATGGTTCAAACCATCCACAGATTTAGTAAGTATCGAAGGTCTCTTGGCATCATATGAAGGTGAATTAGCTGTAGTTGTGGACTATACATTCAATTGAATTGAATTGAAAATATTCTTCGTGAAGAAGATACTGTAAGCATCCGATTCTTCACAAGTGGCGAGGCTCAATACAGCTGTGAAGAGTTACTAAGAAAAAAGAAGCAATAACCATAATAACGATAACTGTAATTGAGTGAAATCACAACCTATTCCACACGTTTCATACACAATAGGCATAGCTATCAAAGATGCTATGACACAATTTGGGATTTTTGGATGATAGTGTTTGTTGTTATCACCCGTTAATGCAGGGGATAATCGATACCTATCTACATTCCAGTTGACAAGATGTAATAAATGAACACGAAAAAATCTGAGAAGCTACAAGGTCAAAAGGTCAAAGTATGTCACCAAATGCAGTTGACACAAAATGTTTTATTGGTCTATATCTCTAAAGTGTCAATATGTCAACGACACATATTTTCTCAATTTCCTGTATTCATTACATCATATGCCATTCTTTTGTATGGGATTGTTGCATCTAAGAGCATTTCGCGCCCTAGTCAACAATTATCGATTTATAGCAAGTATGTTTGAAAGTATTTTTCAGCAGCTTCCCTGGACAGCATTGATTATTGTGGATGCCATCCAGAATGTGACAAGGTGAAGGTGACATCTGCGGATATGTATCGTTACCTATATCTTATATCCTATAGATGGATACTGAGCATAGGGAAGAAATTCAGAAAGTACATGGTAGTGTCAAACATTGTCTTTCAAGTAACTGTGCTAGATTCCTGATGCAGGATGATGGTCGGTTCAGGTTTTATAACCTGATATTATGCTGAATTTGCGGGGAGCAAGGCGAGACAGGGTGTCTACATCATGTGGCCCCATTGAAAGTGGATAGATAGACTGTAAGTGGGTGCTATCATTGTCGTGTTCGGAAAATATAAATATAGGAATTCTCTATGAACGAAACTGAACTAGTATCTTCATGAGAGTATAATAGGTATGATATTTGCACCAAACACCAAGTCCATACAATTGTTTCGATCGCCTCTATCATTTCCACTATTCGCTGATTTGTTGAATTCACATTATAGTAGTGTTTATATTATAACATATATATTATTATTATTATCCTTATTATTATTTTCATCATTATCACCATTATCACATTTATCATGCTCTCGATTTTAAAGTGTATTAGTAGTGATGACAAACCTAGGTGGTCCTGGGTTCTGTCATACCGCTTTTGTATATAACAGAATAGTTTTATGATGTTACTGTTACTTGCCATCCTTAATTCAAAATCGATAACATGCAGTTCCCACAGCTGCAATTCGCCAATTAATGAAAATCGTACATTCGTGAGGATTGCATATTGACATATTCCCAGATTTATTGACAGCGTTCACCTCACGGCCCACATAACGAAAACATCAGCCTGAGATAGAGTGCGAGGCGGTTCATGCGTGGCATAAATCTCTCTCTCGGTCAATATACTTTGTCCCAGGCAGCCTAAATTACTCATCTGTACCAGTGACTGGGATTGTTGCTAGACCTAGGCTGAATTTGTTTGTCCATGTTTGTATATAGTAATCGCAAGCACATTTGTCCTTCCGTCAGGCAGACATGCACCGGATATTGGCCATTGCAGGTTTCTACGAAGATGTCATGGTATGATCAACGACAAAGAAGCAGCTAATGTTAACCGCTCATAACTGTCATATTGTGTTTGAGAGTGTATACTATAATTTGAGGACATGGGTGTAGGCCTATCGCTGTGGGTGCCGTTCTACGGGAAACTCAAACTTGATTTCATTATGAACGCAATAAACTAAGCAAAGGCTTGGGGGCATAGATAATGTATTACAATGCGCTTTACACACAATGCGAGGAACCATATCTAGTAAAGCATGATGACAATACAACGGTGTTTCCTTCTCTCATCAACTGCTGTAATACTTATACAGCACCTCCTTCATTTCACCTATTGCAACATTTGCATCGTCCAAACTTGTCACCCTGTCAGAACCAAAGACTGAGAGCCCAGTCCTCGCAAAGTAGGTAGCCCTTATGACATGAGTAATGATAGTATATAGCGCATATAGGGGTCTACTGCGTCTGAAGGCACTACCCCCAGCAAATGATGTAAAGAGGTACGCACTCCGACGATCGAGGGGAATATATGATAGCGAGACTGATTACGTTCTCCTTCGATGTTGATCATATTTGTAAACCTGCCATAATTTAGTTCATTTGTAGATAGCTGACATTCATAGAGAGGTTCAACTCTTAGTGTGACCGGATGATCATGAACCCTCATTATTCTCTCATAGCGAGGTCAAAACACGGTGTAATTCAACACCGTAAGATTGATTTACATTCACCCAGCTCAAATTGACTTCTGATGACCTTGAAATGACCGCCATGTTTACGGGACTAATTGGAGGCCACATCCCCGAAGTTTTGTTCAAACCCGACTAGGTTAGAAACATCACATAAATAACCCATATTTGAC